>ML793505.1:48741-94572 GCA_009831015.1 Picea engelmannii
AAAAAATTGCTCAATAATATATTTCCAATACAATTCCAAGACTAAGACCAAAACACCAAGAATAATCTAGGACTAAGCATGTGCCTCTCTTCTCCTTCCTCCTGCAACTGCCACTACCTTCAAAAGATGAGCACTAGATGAGTGAGTGAGTGTGTGAATAAGTGAGGTGCCATCCTCACTTATAAATACTTGTTGAGGAGGATATAGGGTTCTGTATCTTCACTTAGTAGGGACGAATTCTTCCAAGACTGGTTAAAACCACTTTATAAACCCTAGGGGCCGAATTTACAAATTTGACCAATCCACAAAAGGGGATTTGATCTTATACAAGTCCCAACATGATCAATCCACAAAAGTGGATTTGATCTATAAGATAATAACTCAAATATAATTAGAACATTCTTCGAAGTTACAATATTTCAACAAAATGTTGAGGCCCATCATCTACACTATGAAGGTTAAATTCCTTTAGATTCAAAAATATTTAGTTATTTATTTTTTTCTTATGCATGAAATAGATAAAATGCATAAAATAGAAAACAATAAAATACAATCACACTCCATCCACAAAATAACACAAATATTTTCTCTAGAAACCCTTACGGGAGAAAACCTAGCTAGAAGGGGAGGCTACTCTGCTCTCTTTTCTCTAGTATGGAAATAATGCAAGTACAAAGGAGAAGGCACTCTCTATGGAGTCACTCGAGACATATGTCTTGTTAGTATGCTACATAACATTATCCCCCTTTGTTCTTCTCTCTAATTTCCTAATCCTAGTTGTTCTTCTATGCTATGGAACAAAATACAATAACATATAATGGAACACCTTCTCGACCTAGTGGCCCAATTTTTAACATAGCTCGATAGCCATCTCGAAGTAGGGTTTTGACTTCCTCAACCCTCAATTGTGATAAGGTTTAGGAACTTCTATAATATTATTGGAAAATACACTATGTGGCTAGCCCCACACGTTTAAGTAATGGAGGATGATGTGGCATCCACTCGCACCATGGTGATCAATACAATAGGTCAACTTGTGGGAGGCATAACATTCGTATACTAAATTCAATTGAGGCAATTCTTACACCATTGGAAAGGTATTGGTGTGAAAAATATATAAGGAAGCTCCATAGTATGGTTTGGACCATAACAAGGTGTTTTTAATGCCTCAAAATGGCTCCAAAATATTTTAAACAGTTTTTTGGGCTTAAATTTTCAAATTTGGACCAGTCACTAAAATGGATCTACAAGTTGATTCCTCCAATTTTTTCACCCCTAAATCATTGAGATAGACGAAAAATAATATAATTATCCAATCCAAATCAATAATTAGAACAATCAATTTTCTCTTTTTGTATTGCAAAACTCTTTCCCACAACAAAACGTATTTCTCAGGAGGGTGAAAATACTTCCACTTTGATCTCCTTAGGCCTTTTGCAAGGGGGAGATATCTCATACCAAAAATTTGATATAACATATAATGTTATGGACCTCTCAATGTGTAAACAAAGTTATTAGAACCACAAAATAGTGTCTTTATAAGGAAAATATTGAATCATCTTCTAGAGGTTCTATGAAAATAAATTGGAAAACCATAAACCATACCACTCATGTGCATAAAATCCCTTTGGGGATGAAACAATATAAAATTTAGGCTAGGGATCTTTAGAGTTTTAATATCATTGAATACTTGGGATAGTACCCTTCAACCTTGTTGCATTATAGGTCCTCAAACTTCAAAACAAAATGATTTATTGTTCAGACTATGAGCATATTAATCTAAATCACTCTTGACTTATCATTTGTTATTTAGACAATCTTGAACCATGTCTCCCTTATGCCTTCATGTTTCAGATTCCTAAAACTATCAAGAATCTGATTATTCATTATTGCATAATGATGAAGGAGATTTATCATGTATCATGTCTATAGTTGTTTGCAAGAAGTCAAGATTTCTTGACCTCATTCCTTCAACCATTGCGTTGGGGTTCTTTGATGGTTATACCTTTGAACCAATGGGGATCATCCCTAAACTTCCCATTGAGTTAAACAATAGTATTATTGTTTTCGATGCCAAAGTAGTTAACACTCATTTGGATTATAATATGTTTTTGGGTTAGAACATTGTGTATTGCACAGAGTCATTTGCCTCATACAACATAAAATTTACCCATCAAAGAAAGGTGATCACCATTGACCAACTTGTTTTTATGAACCTAACCTAACTTCAATCCATTAAAAAATTGGTGTTTATCGGTGCATCACAATCCATTTTCACTCTCTATGGCATCACCCATGGTCTATTCAAGGAGTCATCAATATTTCTAAAGGTGTACCATGGTCACTCCTGCAAGTTAATTATGAGTATGTGTCCCCCTTATATACAATAGTATCTCAACTTTTTATTAGTCCTTGACCTTCATGAAATATTGGTGTTCATATAGGGATGCATATATCTCACCAATATACCTATTGGAAGGTTCCTGCCATAGGCTAACACCTTGGTAACAACTATTTCTAAAAACCTACTTCCTGGTCAGCTCAGTTGAATATTCACCCATGATGAATAAATCATTGAAGCCATGTTGAAGAGAAATAACAACTAATAAACATATGTAGGAGAAATAATTATAATGTAATGTTAACAAATGAAAAATAAAAGCAATGCCACATTCATAGTTTACACAAGATTTATATTGGAAACCCAAAGAAGAAAAATCAACATGAACCACCACATCTCTTCTTTATTGTATATAAATTAAATAATTCACAATACAAATATAGGTATTTGGTAATTGTGCTTCACCATAATCCTCCATGAAGTATTATATTATAATGTGTATATAAAACCATAGGGAAAAAACCACTCATAACCCATGAAAGACTCATAATGGAGAGAAAAAAATTCAAAGGCTCCACCTTAAATCCATAGAATGCATCAAGACTCTTGGATGAAGTTAGGATACAAAGTATACCCACAAATAATACAACACACATCCAACATCCAACAATATCCCACTTGTTGGATACTTTTCAATAATGTATACACATACATAAAATGATTGTGTGAGGAAGATAAACTATTTGAATCCTTACACCAAGAAAATTTCTAGGTTTTGATATATTTTATCAATGAGTTTGCAAAATTTTTCAAGGTATCAACTTTATTTCCCTTAACCATGTCTTTCAAAAAAATAACAATGTATGTCAATATCATTTTTCTTGTCATAATAAACCAGGTTCTTTGTAAAAAGATTATAGTCTTCACTTTGACTCTCGATCATCATCAAGATCACAATATACCTATAAAAAAATACAACACATTCATAATTTAGATACTCCTTAATGTGATATTAACATGGATATTTGTTCCTTCCTAAAAATTATCTCCTTCTTGAAATATTCATTGTTGAATTCAAGTATTTAGTTCCCCATGGTAGTATCAATTGATTTAAACACATGAAATTCTAACATCTAATGTATTCGAAGAAAGTAATTTGAACCATATTTATAAGAACACATCCATTGATATCTCAATTAAACCCATAATTCTTGAATAAATTCTTACTAGTGCAACTTGAAACGCATGAAATTCTAACACCTAATGTATTCGCAGAAAGTAATTTGAACCATATTTATAAGAACACATCCATTGATATCTCCATTAAACCCATAATTCTTGAATAAATTCTTACTAGTGCAACTTGTACTAGTAAGAGGGATATCCCTAAAAAGATTTATTTCAAGAGTTTTGTAATATTTTTAATGGTCCTATGATGAAATACTTGGACTTTACCCTAACATCATATAAACGTGTGGTATATTTCTAAATAAAGTAGGTAAAACAACATCATTTTCATCCCTCCAAGGTGTGGGCCATTAAAGCTTATATTTGGAAACTGATTGAAGCATATTTTAATTTTCCTGATTGTGTATACCTTATGGGTCATGAACCCAATTCATGTACAAAAAAAGTATGGAACCATTATGGTGTGTAAAACAATTTATGGTTTGAACAAGGCATAACCAAAAGATAATTTCCCACTATCTTCATGATTATGCAATACCTTGATACCATTTCTATGTTTATTCTAATGTTTCATTAAATCATTAATAAATTTAGGGTATATTTCTCTTTCTCAAGTGAATTGGAGTTAGGATTTGTATCACTTTAGATTTTGTTTGGAAATGTATGTATGAATTTTTCAAAAACCAAACCATTGTGGTTTTGAATTCCTCTTCCTTTGGCTCAACCATCAACCAATGGAAGATTTTATCGAGATCAATTCCATGTTATTTTTTTCCTTTCTCTCAAAACCCAAGTTCTTAGTTTTAATTCCATTTAGATTTTTATTTTTTAGAAATGGATAAATAATTTTACCTTAATGTTTATGCACTAATAAACCAATCTAGTAGTGGGGTTTAATTAGCAATCATACTCTAAATTGTCCCATACATAACACAGAGGCTTCTTTGCGGAGTATTTTTCCTTACATTAGATTTAAGGATTTTTTAGTTTGATTTTTCCTCTAGTTTTCTATCAACAACCTTTATCTTTCTAATATCCAAAACAACCCAACATTGTTGCCACATTCTTCAATTATTGTTTTTTTTACTTTTCTATGTTTTCTCTCTATTTTTTCATAATTTTGTGCCTTTCATGCACAATGCTTATGAATTTGGTGAGGGAAACCCCTATGCAACATATATTTCCTTGTGAAACTTGCTAGTTCCCTATTTTGGAATTTTGTTTTTCTAGGTTTTATCTCTATTTTTGCATATGTTTGTGCCTTCCATGCATGCTACACATGAATTTGGTGAAGGAAACCCCGTGCAACATAGAATTCCTTGAGAAACCCACTAGGTCTCTATTTTGGGTTTGCATAGCTATATGACCCATGTTTGCATGTCTATGTGATTGTTTTTCGTGCACACACATCTTTCTTTGTTAGTTTATTCCACATGTGATTTTTTTAGGGAGTCAACACTAATTATTGTCAGGTGATGAAACTAAGGTGTTAGTAAGGTATGTTGTCATAATTTCCTCAATCTCCCCCACCAGTATAGATAGATAGATAGATATAGATACATCAATTTCTATTAGTTTATTACATGGATGATGTTTTTAGGGAGTCAACACTAATTATTGCTAGGTGATAAAACTAAGTTGTTAGCAAGGTATATTGTCTCAAGTCCCACCCCACCTCCCCAACCAACACCAATACGTACATACATACATACTATATGTATATGTAGCTATATGTATGGGAAATTTAAGGGTCTAAATTCACCCTTGGACTAATTTTTCATGTTTTTTTTTCCAAAAACAATTTTGTCCATTTCCATTTTTTTCTAAAACGATTCATCCAAATTCTATAGGATAAAATAATCCTACTCTAAAAATTGTCAAAATTTTCTAAAGACTATAAAATCCTTATAAATTTGAATTTTTTTTACAAAAATATCACGAAATTTAATATAGTTGAAATTTTAAGAATTATTAAGATTCACCAAAATTTATAAACTTTAAGATAAGTATATAACTGTAAAACTTTCCCTTACATATATATAACCATACATATATAACCATGCAAAGTTATCTTCCCAATCCTATATATAACATACATATATAACCAATCTTACATACATATATAACCATGCAAAGTTATCTTCCCAATCCTATGAGAAAAAAAAAAAACAATATCTCATTTTTCTCTCACAATAGCATTGAACATTCTCAAAATGGAAATATTAGAAAAAGAGTGTAACCACACAACATACCATCATCATTGATTAGGGTGGATTAGTGATCCAACCCTTTAGACACCCAGGATTGGGATTGGTATGATAACTTTATGGACAAAAACTCCAATGAGAAAGTTCATATGACATGAAATATAAGGAACCAAAACATAATTAGGTTTGCAATGGGACAATATAATATTCTCTAAGTGGGCTTGGATAATGTCTCGGGAACTGTGATGAATGGAATTCCATAAGATGTTATTTTATATTTAAAGATAAACTAATACACTTTTGAGAAAAAAACTTGTTTGTTAGGGTGTATTTAGTAAAATTTAAAGAAGGATATGAAAGAAGAGAAATATCATTTAAGTGGAAAATACAATATTATTTGGAGATGATTGTAGATGATTTTTTCAAGCATCAACCTTCAATTTTTTTGATAGTGAAATTCCACATGTGATAGAGGAAAATTTGTCACTATATATTTAAGTCATTGTTGATCATCTAATTTGATCACCTAGATTTCCTGCTCTTGGAATAATAATAAAAAAAAAATCATAGCAAAAGAAAGAAATTTTGAAAGATTATCATTTCATAGGATAGCCCTCAGTCTCAGCTTCATCACACATTTTACAAATTAAAAATCCAAGTCTGTATGCTCAAGATATCCAGGTTTTTGTTTAATCGCCCAGAGAGCATTTTTCCATGTGCAACACAGTTAATTTTTATCGGAACTAACTCATCCCATTTCCCTTAGTTGTATTTCTCATTTTTGGTGCAGACCTCCTCACCCTTTCTCCATACATCACTAGGTCCACAGTGAATGACCTTCTCACTTCCATTTCTTTTCCATTATTCTTTTCCCATATTTCATATTTCATTTCCATTTTCTTATTTTCACGTACCATATTTCACGTAATTCCATTAGCACCTCCACATTGACTAATATGCACTCTCCATTCCCCTTTTTCACCTCATACTTAGTCATTTTTACCATTTTCTATCCTCTCACCTACCTCTTTTACCTCAGTAACTCCACAAACCCTACATTTAATTTTTTAATATTATGACATGTCCTAAGTTTCTTCCCCATTTTCATGGACCTACTGTACTGGGACATGTGGCGATGACATGGGAATATCCTCAAATGACATGTGGAAGTGAGGTGGACCAATACCATAATGACATGTGGTGGTGACATGGACCAACCCACTTGTGACTCGTGGCAATGACATGGGCACTAACCAGGTTATGATTAGGCTATGACTGGACGTTGACTGGGTCATCAAAATTTTATTAATTCATGAAATTTTCCTAAGGCACAAGAGATACACCAAAGTCTCTATAGTCTTCTTTGTTCCACATGAATACTGTGGTAAAATTTTCATTATAAAACTTAAATAATCTGGACCAAAATGCACGTGGGATATCATTTTAAAGGAAAAATCAAAATTTTAATGGAGTGGAAGAAATTAGAACAAGGGCTAAGATTAACCCATGAGTTAGATGAATGATTGTTGAGTGACAAATTTCTGGAAGCCATAACTCAATATGCAGGTGTCTGTTTGGGGAAAACTTACCTCATTGGAAAGGTAATTGATAAGGAAGATGATGAAATAGGTTTAAAAAGGATAAATTTTCCATAAACCTCCAAAAAAATTGAAATAAAAGTCAGCTATTTTTTCATGGTTTTATGAGAGATCTACTTGGAACCTCAAACCCGACAAAAACCCACTAGGTCTCTATTTGATTTTGTATAGATCTATAAGACCCATGTGTGCATGTCTATGTGACTGTTTTTCATGCACACACATATTTCTTTGTTAATTTATTCCACATGTGATGTTTTTAGGGAGTCAACACTAATTATTATTAGGTGATGAAACTAAGGTGTTAGTAATTTATTTTGTCCTAATTCCCTGATGCAGACCCCCCTCTTCCTCCTGGGGCTGTGCAACCTCCCGGTCTAGGATCATTCAAGACTTGGATTCAGATCGACTCTTTGAGCCCCTTCTAGAATCCAAATCAATTTACATAGGCCCCTTTCTCCCTAAGGTGTAGGTTCTATGAAACCCATGGGCTCTTGTTGAGCCCCTGTTCCCTTTTTGAAATTTAAATAACATGCACTAGCTCCTTATGCTAGGCCCCTCTTTCTTCATATGGCCTCGAGATGTGACCCGGGGCTAACCTCCTTTGCGACTTTAGGCTTTGGCAGGCTCCAAACATTCCATAACCTTTTTTCCCCGAAGTTCTTTATACCTGAAGCTACAAATCGAGCACCATGTGCTCACCCCGATCAACGGTTATGATGCATCCTTGTTCCCACTTCAGATGAATTTCATTCAATTCTTCGCTGCTTCCACTTCTCCTGGAGTGTCAATCCTCCTGATTAAATCTCTTCTCTCCACGTGTCCCTCCATTCATAAACGACTCCTGTTGGCTTTGACCTTAGGGACTTATTACCTTTGGGACTTTACTCTCCAATTTCTACGAAGTGTCCTATCACCGAAGTGATAGATTTGACACTAGGTGTCCAAGAAACTGACGACTACGATGGATTCTTACCTCTAGAGATTTAGACAACTTATGGTCGACGACACTTCTTCCTTCTCTCCTTTTCCGAATGCACACTTCTGGATTCCAAGATCTGATGACATGTGTCCTTCTCAGATAGACGACAACGATTGACTCCAGAAATTCAACCTTCAGGAGTTTTGGCTTCACCACTCTCCAATTTCCTCCAGAGTGTATGACCTCTGAAGTGAGGGATCTTATGAAACATGTCCCTCCTTATCCGATGATTCAAACAAACTCTGACCTTCAGGAGTTTTTGTACCTTCACACTTCAAATCCTATGAATTACTTATGCCCTGGAGTGCAGGATCTGATGACACTTGTCCCTGTAGGGTCAACGACCCAGATCTGCTTCCACTCCCGATGAATTTGGGAGTTCTTCACCCTTCTACACCCACTCCTCTTGGATGTTATATCTCCTACCATGTGTATCCAACTGATGGATGGTTGATATCTTCTCACCACTTCAGGCTTCAGGATTTTTTGAAGCTCGATACTTCAAATCCTCCAGAGTTAACCATCTGTTGCTACGTGCCTCCTAACAATCGACGATCATGATCTACTCCACTCTTCGAAGCTTCAGTATTTTTGCTCGTTGCTCACCTGGAAACTCCTGGAGTGTTATTTCTCCAGAGTTTTAGATCTTTCACTACCTATCTCTCTGGACAATGGACGGTCTTGATCTACTTCGGGACTTCGGGACTTCAAAGAGGCTTCTCTCTGGTGCACATAAAAGATTTTTAAATCTCGTTCAATTTACCTGGATCCGACGGATGTCGATCCTTTGCACTCAGATCCAGTGGCTAGGATCTTCTATTCTACTCGATGTGCTCCTCCTAGTGTCTAAACATAGAATTCAACAGTTAAGATCTTCTCTTTGTAATTAATATGACGGTAGTTGTTGTTCCTCCTCCTCAGCTTATGCATTTCTTCCGAATTGGAAGAATTTGTAAATGTCAAAGACCGTCGCCTTTGATCCTCTTGCGAGCTCAACTACTTGGGTCTCAACTTCGCTCCTCCTCCTAATATTTCAAACTTGAAGCAAGTTCATCTCCAATGCACACCTTGCATTATCTCTTCTAATATTTGAACTTTCTCAGTCTCCTAAGAGTCTCGTCCCTCTACTTCCTTCAAAGGATTTTTTGGTGCCCTCCTATAAACCCAATGCTCTTCCTCCCGAGCTTGTAAAGAAAACCCACTTTACCTTTGACGCACTCCTTGTGCTTGACTGAGCCTTCAAATTGGTGTTAGACTTAGAATATTTTTCAGTAAATGTTCCTGCACATTCCTTGTGCTTGCTCAATGAAGTCCTTGCAGAGCCTCTCCCTATAATCTAAGAATCTTATTGTCTCCTTCTGCTCACTTGCACTCGCTCGATGCACTCCTTTTAGAGCTTCACCCCCAGAGTGTTCAGTAACTCTGTTTTCTTCAAATTCTCCCATACTTCAGAAGGTGTTTGTCCTGTGAACTCTTTGCACTTTCTAGAAGCACTCCTTGCTGAGCTTATAGAGTATTCAGAAACTCTGTGGTGTCTTCTCCTTGACACTCTTTTCATGAAACTCAAAACAAAATTCTTTTGTGCACACTTGCACCTTCTCAATGCCCACTTGTCAGAGCTTTACAGAGTGTTTAACAACTATTTCTTATGTGCCTTCTCTTGCAAAGACTTTCATCCTCCAAGGTGTTCAGTAACCTTGAGGCTCCTCTTTGATTATGATACTATCCTGGTGTGTCGACCTGGCACGTTCTCCTCTGAACTCGAAGCGGAGTTCAAATAAACACTCCTTGCGTTGGCTCAAATATTTATCATCACTCTGTCATGCACTCCTTGAATTTAGCCTAAACAAACCCAGAGTAATTCAACAAACTCATAACAAATAGTAGAATATATCTTATTCATGCATATGAAACTATCATACACATCTATAACATATGCACATAAACACATAGATAATCATTCATAAAACACAAGGAAACATACACATAATCAGATACACAAAAAAATGCTCTTGTATTAATATGAATGTATGTTTATAATGTGTCTGGCTTGGACTGCAATAGAATCTCGACTCTCTCCTCTCCTTGGCTTACAATGATTTTTCTATCAACTTTCAACAGTCTCTAATGGGCATACAATACAATGATTTATACAAGAGGGGCTCCTTGAGCCTTCCCTCCAAACTACACTAGTGTTGTCTAATCACCATCAAAACTCCTATCTACTGAGGATTATTACAATAAATGAAAATCTAGTCCAAATCAGATCTAGATCAACCTACAGTCAGCCATTAAAGGAGACCTTTACTATAGTATGTACAAAGGCATCAACTCGGCTCTTAACATCCTTACAACATTTAATTTATTTTAATATTAAATATAAAATTTAAAAATGGGAGGTCTACGCATCTCCCTTCCTTGAACATGCGTTGATGTGATGAATAGTTGGCACTTTGCTGAGGTGGAGCGATGCTTCTGCATCATACTCCACTACTGGGAAAATCATGATCTCTTGCTCACGAGATCCCTTGCTCCATTGTTGAAATCCCTCTGTATCCAAAACTCTCACTTGGATTTGTCCTCTTGCTCATGTGATATGTTGATGTTGTTGTTTCTTCCCTACTATTGTTGCAGGTTCTCCTCTGTTCAAACTCTCCTTCCTAAAAGTATCCTATGTTGATCTCCTCAATCACCTCTTCCATCTACTCTATTGGTTGGTTTTCCTTATGCAGTCTTCTCTACTGCACTTCCTCATGTTGATATAAGGGCAGATCAACTTGATCTCCCATGTTGTCTTCATATCCTGTGGCACTAGCTTGCCACTCTGCTACAAATTCCAATTTTGCAGGTTCCTTACTGAGTTGTTGCTCATCTATCTCCTCTGACAGATTGACTTTTGTTAGCTCTGTTGTTGGTACATTCCCAGTTTCTCCCCAAACTAGAATTCTTCTCCATATGTTTCCAAATTGACCTGTTGGATGTGCCTAATTTTCACTATCACCCTTCTCTCCAAGGATTCCAATTCCTTGTATAGCTCAAAAAATTCCATGTTGCTTGCTTACTCTTTTACTGCAGGCTTCAGTGCTACAATCATCTCTTGTTCAGCTTCCTGGCTCAAAATTCTAAGCAATTTTGTTGAATTCTCTTCTTCTTCTACTGGGGCATATGTTAGTATCTACTCCTTCTCCTCGTCTTATATGATAGTCACAACTGGTTGTCCTTCTGTTGCATCTGCAACACATTTGCTAGCCTCTTCTTGGTTGATTGGAAGGAATATCTAAATTCCCCCAATGATCAGAACACTCCTTCGATCCTCCTCCATCAGCACTCCTTGCTAATATGAACTCACCTCTAACCTCTTGAGACTTTCAGACAGTCTCATATATTCTCCCTTTCCCACTTGGAAATCTGGAATTCCACTTCTTCCCTCCTAGAAATCTATGATATCAAGTGATCTCTCTTCATTTCCCACATGGAAACTTGAAATTCAATTTTTCCCTCCTGCCAGTCGATGAGATCCTTAATTGATCTCATTTCTTCCTTATCACCAAGTTTCTCCCCAAATTTTGGTTCACAGATGCAAACCATCTCCTGTGTGTCACTGAGGGTTTCAACTTCCCTCACCACCTTCTCAACACATGTTGCTACCTTCGGGCCAACAACTTCTGGATAGGCCACTTTGCTTTCTACTTCAAAGGCCATTCATACTTCCAGTGCACTTATGCCTCCTGCTACATCTTCAACGTTAGCCTGTTGAGCTCTACTCTCATCTCCTTGAGCTCTTTGTCCATCACTACCTTGATTTTCTTCTTGTGATCCTTGCCTTGACTGCGCCTATGACCTTAAGTGGCCATTTTCCTCCTTTGAATTCCCTCTCGAAAAGTCTATTGATTTCTTCTCTGATACCACTCGATGGTATCAGACATAACCTTTTCCTAGGCTCTGATACCACTTGATGCAGACCCCCCTCTTCCTCTTGGGGCTGCGTGACCTCCCGGTCTAGGATCACTCAAGACTTGGAGTCAGATCGACTCTTCAGGGCCCTGCTAGAACCAAATCAATTTACACATGCCCCTTTCTCCCTAAGGCACAGGTTCTATGAAACCCCCAGGCTCCTACTGAGCCCATGTTCCCTTTTTGAAATTTAAATAATAGGTGCTAGCTCCTTATGCTATTCCCCTCTTTCTTGATATGGCCTCGGGCTGTGACCCGAAGCTAACCTCCTTCATGACTTCAGGCTTCGATGGGTTCCAAATGTTCCAACACCTTTTTCCCCCAAATTTCTTTATACCCGGAGCTACGGATCGAGCGTCACGTGCTCACCCCAATCAATGGTTATGATGCGTCCTTGTTCCCACTTCAGATGAATTTCAGTCAATGCTTCACGGCTTCCCTTTCTCCCGGAGTTTCAATCCTCTAGAGTAAATCTTCACTCTCCACGTGTCTCGTCATTCATAAACAACTTCTGTTGGCTTCAGCCTTCAGGACTTTACTCTCTAATTTCCCCAATGTGATATATCTGACACCATGTGTCCAAGCAACTGAAGGCTAGGATGGGTTCTTACCTTTGGAGCTTCAGACTAATTTTGTTCAACAACTTTGCTTCCTTCTCTCCTTTCCCGGACACACACTTCTAGATTCCAAGATCTGATGACATGTGTCCTTCTCAGATTGATGACCATTATTGACTCCTATAATTCAGCCTTTGGGAGTTTCATATTCTCCACTCTCCACTTTCCTCCAGAGTGTATGACCTCCAAAGTGAGGGGTCCTATGACACATGTCCCTCCTTATTTGATGGCTCAAACAAAATCTTTCCTTTGACCTTCAGGAGTTATTGCACCTTCACACTTTGAATCCTTCAAATTACTTATGCCCCCGAGTGTAGGATTTGATGACACCTTTCCCTGCAGGATCAATGACCTAGATTTGCTTCGGCTCCCACTCCTCTTGGATGTTGGATCTCCCACCACATGTCTCTGACTAATGGACGACTAATATCTTCTCTACCACTTCGGGCTTCGAGATTTTTTTAAGCTCGATACTTCAAATCCTTTGTAGTGCCTCTCCTCCAGAGAGTTAACCAACTGATGCCACGTGCCTCCTGACGATCAACGATCAAGATCTACTTTTCTCTTCGGAGCTTCAGGAGTTTTTCTCACTACTCACCTCAAAACTCCTGGAGTGTTATTTCTCTGGAGTTTCATATCTTTTGCCACCTGTCCCTCTGGATGATGGATGTTCTCGATCTACTTCACAACTTCGGTGAGTCAGCTCTCTGGTCCACATAAAAGAGGTTTAAAGCTTGTGAACTTTACCTAGATCTGACGGATGTCAATCCTTCGCACTCAAATCCAGTGGCTAGGATATTCTCTCCTACTTGGCGCACTCCTCCTGGTGTCTAGACGTAGAATTCAATAGCCCATATCTTCTCTTTGCAGTTGATCTGACGACAATTGTTTCTCCTCCTCTTGATCTTCTTTGCTCTCCCGAATTGGAATAATTTGTAAATGTCAAAGGTTGTGGCCTTTGATCCTCCTCCGAGCTCGGCTACTTGGGTATGGACTTTGCTCCTCCTCCGGAGTTTTCAAAATTGAAGCAAGTTCGTCTCCGATGCACACCTTGCACTATCTCTTATGAGCTTTGAACTTGCTCATTCTCCTAAGGGTCTCGACCCTCTTCTTCCTTCAAATGATTTTCTGGTGCCCTCCTAGAAACCCAATGCTCTTCCTCCTAAGCTTGTAAAGAGAACCCACTTTACCTATGGTGCACTCCTTGCACTTGACTGAGCCTTCAAATGGGTGTCAGACTTAGAATGTTTTTCAGTAAATCTTCCTACACTACTTGCAAAGCCTCTCCCTATAGTCTAATAATTTGATTGTCTCCTTGATCTCACTTGCACTCACTTGATGCACTCCTTGCAGAGCTTCACCCCCAGAGTGTTCAATAACTATGTTTTCTTCAAGTTCTCCCACACTTCAAAAGGTCTTGGTCATGTGCACTCTTTTCACTTGCTCGAAGCACTCCTTGTTGAGCTTACAGAGTATTCAAAAACTCTGTGGTGTCTTCTCCTTGACACTCTTTTCATGGAACTCGAAACAGAATCCTTTCATGCACACTTGCACCTATTCAATGCCCACCTGGAAGAGCTCTACAAAGTGTTCAACAACTCTGTCTTATGTGCCTTATCCTGCATAGACTTTCCTCCTCCAGGGTGTTCAGTAACCTTGAGGCTCCTCTCTGAGTCTGAGACTATCCTGGTGTGACCACATGGCACATTCTCCTCTGAAATCGAAGCAAAGTTTAGATACGCACTCCTTGTGTTGGCTCATAGAGTACTCAACACTATTTCATGAACTCCTTGCATTTATCCTAAAAGAACACAAAGTAATTCAACAAACTCATAATAGATAGTGGAATATATCTTACCCCTGCAGATGAAACTATCATACACATCTACAACATATGCACATAAACAAACAGATAATCATTCATAAAACACATGGAAACATACCCAGAATAAGATGCAGGAAAAACTGTTATTTGTATTAATATGAATGTTTGTTTACAACGTGTGTAGGCTTGGACTACAACAGAGTCTCGGCTCTCTCCTCTCCTTGGATTACAATGATTTTTATATCAACTTTCAGTAGCCTCTACTGGGCATACAATACAATGATTTATACAAGAGGGGCTCCTCAAGCCTTCCCTCCAAACTACACTAGTGGTGTCTAATCACCATCAAAACACCTATCTACTGAGGCTTATTACAATAAATCAAAATCTAGTCCAAATCGAATCTAGATCAACCGACATTCAACCATTAAAGGCGACCTTTACTACAACCTATACAAAGGCATCAACTCAACTCTTATTAGCCTTACAACATTTAATTGCTTTTAATATTACATTTAAAATTTTAAAATGGGAGGGCTACGCCTCTCCCTTCCTTGAACGTGCGTTGGTGTGCTGAACAATTGGCACTTTACTGAGGTGGAGCGATGCTCCTACATCATTCCCTCAATCCCCCTATCACTATAGATAGATAGATAGATATAGATATGGATACATCAATTTCTATTAGTTTATTGCATGGATGATATTTTTAGGGAGTCAATGCTAATTATTGCTAGGTGATAAAACTAAGTTGTTAGAAAGGTATCTTGTCTCAAGTCCCACCCCACCTCCCCAACCAATACCAATACATACATACTATATGTATATGTAGCTATATGTATGGAAAATTTAAGGGTCTAAATTCACCCTTGGCCTAATTTCCCATGTTTTTTTCCAAAAACAATTTTGCCAATTTCCATTTTTTTCTAAAATGATTCATCCAAATTCTATAGGATAAAATAATCTTACTCTAAAAATTGTCAAAATTTTCTAAAGACTATTAAATCCTTATAAATTTGAATTTTTTTTACAAAAATATCACGAAATTTTTTATAGTTGAAATTTTAAGAATTATTAAGATTCATCAAAGTTTATAAACTTTAAGATAAGTATATAACTTTAAAACTTTCCCTTGCATACATACATACATACATAACCATGAAAAAATTATTTTCCCAATGAAAGAAATGTTTTCTCATACTCCTATAAAAAAAAAAAATGTCTCATTTTTGTCTCACAATAACATTGAACATTCTCAAAATGGAAATATTGAAAAAAGAGTGTAACCACACAACATATCATCATCATTGATTAGGGTATATTAGTGATCCAACCCTTTTGACACCCAGCATTGGTATGATGACTTTATGGACAAAAAAATCCAATGAGAAATTTCATATGGCATGGAATATAAGGAACTAATTAGGTTTGCAATGGGACAATATAATATTCTTTAAGTGGACTTGGATAATGTCTCGGGAACTGTGATGAATGGAATTCCATAAGATGTTATTTTATATTTAAAGATAAATTAATGCACCTTTCATTGTTTCATTGTTATGGTGTATTTAGTAAAATTTTAAAGAAGGATAAGAAAGAAGAGAAAGATCATTTAAGTGGAAAATACATTACTATTTGGAGATGATTGTAGATGATGTTTTCAAGCAACGAACTTCGATTTTTTACATAAATAAATGCCACATGTGATAGGGGAAAATTCTTCACTATATCTTTAATTCATTATTGATCATCTAATTTGATCACCTAGATTTCCTGCTCTTGGAATAATAATAAAAAAATCCATATCAGAAGAAGGAAATTTTGAAAGATTATCATTTCACAACAAAGCCCTCAATCTTGGCTTCGTCACACATTTTACGGATTAAAAATCCAAGTATGTATGCTCAAGATATCCAGGTTTTTGTTCAATCGCCCAAAGAGCGTTTTTCCATGTGCAACACAGTTAATTTTTATCGGAACTAAGATTTTCTTGGAACCTCGATTAGAATTCTTGGAACCACAATTAGTATCATTTTCTTAGTTCATCATGTCATACTTAACCTCATATTCTTTGCGAGATCACTCACCCCATTTCCCTTAGTTGTATTTCTCGTTTTGGTGCGGACCTCCTCACCCTTTCTCCATACATCGCTAGGTCCGTAGGTCCATAGTCCCATGAATGACCCTCTCACTTCCATTTATTTTCCATTATTCTTTTCCTATATTCTCCCTTCCATTTCTTTTCCATTATTCTATTCCTAGATTTCATATTTCATTTCCATTGACTAATATGCACTATGCATTCCCATTTTTCACCTAATACTTATTCATTTTTACCATTTTCTATCCTCTCACCTACCTCTTTTACCTCTTTGTAACTTCACAAACCCTACATTTAATTTTTTAATATTATGTCCTATACTGAGTTTTTTCCCCCTTTTCATGGACATACCATACTGGGACATGTGGCAATGACATGGGCATATCCTCAAATGACATGTGGAAGTGAGGTGGACCAATACCATAATGACATGTGGAGGTGACATGGAAAAACCCATGAGTGACACGTGGTGTTGACATGGGCAGTTTTTCCCCTTTTTCATGGACCTACCATACTGGGACATGAAGCGTTGACATGGGCATATCCTCAAATGACATGTGGAAGTGAGGTGGACCAATACCATAATGACATGTGGCGGTGACATGGACCAACCCACGAGTGACACGTGGTGATGACATGGGAAATGACCAGGTTATGATTAGGCTATGAATTGATGTTGACTGGATCATCAAAATTTTATTAATTCATGAAATTTTCCTAAGGCACGAGAGCTACACCAAAGTCTCTATAGTCTTCTTTGTTCCACATGAATACTATGGTAAAATTTTCATTATAAACACTTAAAAACTCTTGACCAAAATGCATGTGGGATATCATTTTAAACGAAAATTCAAAATTTTAATGGAGTGGAAGAAATTAGATCAAGGGATAAGATTAACCCATGAGTTAGGTGAATGGTTGCTATATGATGAATTTTTGGAAGCCATAACGCAAGATCCGGGTGCCCGTTTGGGGAAACATTTACCTCGTTGGAAAGGTAATTAGATAAGGACGATGATACAATAGGTTTAAAGAGGAAAATTTTTCCATAAACCTACCAAAAAAGTGAAATAGTAGTCAACTAGTTTTCCATGGTTTTATGAGAGATTTGCTTGGAACCTCAACTTCCCGAGATTATAACTTAAGATACAGAACTCCAAAATGCTCTCAGGAGGACTCATTGGAAAGATGAGATGATGAAGATTTCATTTGGAATGTTTTCCATGGTTTAAAGGTCAAATAACTTACACATAAAATCAAAACACGATTTGTTTTTGTTAAAGGAAAATAAATTGAAAATTTGAAAATATACTTTATTAAATAAACTTTATTAAAGGAAAAAGTGGGTCATGCTTGGAGGCACAAATTTTAATGACATAAAGTCATTAATGAGAATTCAATAAATTAAAAATCAAAATTGGATTACTCCAAAAAGGAATCATGGAAATTTATAGAAAGGTGAACCCTAACTACTTCAAGAAGATTGAGATAATTTATGCCACCTCAACCACAACATGTACCTATAAAGGAGCCAGATGCAAGCAAGAGAAGGTTAATATATTTCTCCATCAAAGTGATTCAAACAAAAAATCTACCCTTTCATTTTTTCTTCAGCCCATTTTCTTCTAAAATCATTTGTCATCTTGCCTTTGTCTTCTCAGTATTATGTGGGATTTAGGTTGATTCTTGGTTGTCCTTCTTTCATCTTCCAGGTCTTTTCATTTTATGGTCCGCGAGAGCCAATATCGGTCCTCTTTGAAGGGAGAATGCATTTTATTTTCTTTAAAGACATTTACTTTTGTATTTAAAGACTCGTTATTATTTTTGAGACTCCAAGAGAGATACTTGGGATATTACATTACGATATTATCAAATACTATGATCAGAAGCTTGATTTGCCAAATGTTTTATCTATCATAATATTTTTGGTGCTTTATTGAATGATAATTTAAAGCTCTTTTTTATTTGCAGTCCATTTTTTGTTCTCTCTATTTGTGGTATTATTAAATATTATGATGAATGTTGTGATGGATATATCAGTGCTATATATTGTGTATGCATCTTAATCTATTTTTTTGCAAGAAGTCAATCTCGCTTGATATCATTCATTAAACCACTACCTCGTGGCTCTCTGATGGTTATACCTTTGAGCCATTACATCTTCTACCTAACCTTGCCATTGTGTTAGCTAGTAAGACGCCAAAGTAGTTAACACTCCTTTGGATTATAGCATGTTTTTGGGTTAGAACATTATGTATTCTAGGAAGGAAGTTGCTTGTTCGTACAAAATACAATTTAATCATGACAAAAATATGATCACCATTGACCAACCTAGTTTTATGAACCTAACCTAACTTCGAATCCTAAATTTTTTGTTGTTGTTTATGGGTCCATCATAATCCATTTTCACTCTCTGTGGCATCACTCATGATCTTTTCAACAAGTCATCAATATTTTTCAAGTTGTACCATGGTCACCCTCCTGCAAGTTAATTATGTGTATGTGTCCTCCATATATACAATCTTCTCTCAACTTTTCATTAGGCCTTGACCTTCATAAAAGAATTTTTTTCATGTAGGGATGCAAATCTCTCACCAATCTACCTATGGAAGGTTCCTTCCTTAGTAACAACTATTTATAAAAACCTTCCTCTTGATCAGTTCAGTTGAATCTTCACCCATGATGAATAATCATTGAAGCCATGTTGAAGAGAAATAACAACTAATAAACATATGTAGAACAATAAATGTTAATTTAATCTTAAAAAAAATAAAAAAATGACACATTCATAGTTTATACAAGATTTATATTGGAAACCCAACCAAGCAAAACCAACATGAACCATCACACCTCTTCTTGATTGTATATAACTTAAACTATTTACAATACAAATATGGGTATTTGGTAATAGTGATCCACCATAATCCTCTAATAAATATTAGATTGCAATGCATATATAAAACCATCAGCCAAAAACCACTCATAACCCATGAAAGACTCATGATAGAGAAAAACGTTTCAAGGGCTCCACCTTGAACCCTTGAATTGCATCAAGACACTTGTATGACATCAGGATACATAGTCTACCTACATATAATACAACAAACATCCAACAATCTCCCACTTGTTTGATACTTTGTAACAAGGTATGAACATACATAAAATGACTTCTTGGGGTGATTAAACCCATTTAGTCCTTGCACCAAGAAAAATTCCAAGTTTTGATAGATTTTGTCAATGAGTTTGCAACATTTTTCAAGGTATTGAATTTATCCTATAAAACCTTGCTTCCTCTAACCATATCTTTCATAAAATAGTAATGTGTGTTAATATGATTTGTCTTTTCATTACAAGCATGGTTCTTTGTTGAAAAATTTGCAATCTTCACTTTAACTCTCGCTCAACATCAAGATCACAATCTCCCTATAAATAATACAACTAAACTAAGATGTGCATGATTGAGATACTTCTAGGTATGATCTTCACATAGATATTCATTCATTTCTAAGAATTTTCTCCTTCTAGAGATATTCATTGTTGAATTAAAGTATTTAGTTCAACTTAGTAATATTGATTGGTTTCAACACCTAAAATTCCAATATCTAATGCATTTGAGACCAATATTTACAAGAATGTATCCATTGATATCTCTACTAAACCCATAATTCATAAATAAATCTTTATTGATGCTACTTGTACTGAGGAGGGAGTTCCCTAGAAATATCTACCATAACTAGTTATGGGACATTTTTATTGGCCATATGATGAAATGCCTAGACTTAACTTTAACATCATATAAACATGTGGTGACATGCTAAATCAACTACCTAAAGCAACATCATTTTCATCCCTCTAAGGTGTGGACCATTAGGTTAGACACACTATTCTTCATTAATGAGTTTACTAGAAATTCCATCCATAAATATGGAGAAACATTTTCCTCACAAATTTTCCTCCCCTTTAAATTATAATAGTGAAATGCTTATTAATCTTCCATAATTATACCACCAATGATTATACCACCATCACATAGTTACTCTCAAATGAGGAGAATGTTTTTTCATACTTCACAACAAAAAGCAATGTCATTGCTCACTTTATACCTAATCTATCTATGAATAATAGTTAATAATTCTCATTGCATAAGCAGGAGAAGGGTAAAATGGAAAATATTAAAAGAAGAGACTAACCACACAACACACATCACCATTTGATTAAAATAAAATATTTATTTAAAACAACATAGGTTAACATTCAGTTGGAGTTGAAGAAAGCGGTTAACTGCCACCAAACTAACCTAAGCAAGAAATCAGAAGCAAAAGCCGCGAAGACAGAAAATGAGAATTCAGTTGTGCATTGATTTTGGGGTTGGGACGCGTTTGCTTGAACATTGTTGGTTGAATGCAGCATGAAAGATGAATCCCGACAGAAGCAGAAGCAGTCGCAGTGTTGCTGGTCGTTCTGTTAAGAGGAAAACGAGGAGGCGGAAGGAGAATTCCCGTAACTACTTGCACCAACTCCTCCTCCGAGAATCGGACTGCAAGCATCACTCCATCGAACTCAACCGAAAACATACATTCCTCGGTTTCCAAGCCACGGTAACTTCAACTATTTTTTCATTATTTCAATTTATTATGTCCCATTTTATTTAGGTTAACAATAGCTTATGGAACAGACTGCCTTTTTCATTATTTCAATTTATTATGTCCCATTTCATTTAGGTTAACAATAGCTTATGGAACAGACTGCCTCATACATTGATTTGTGTATTTCAGTTTTTTTTATGAGCTCTCTCACTTTCTCCACTGTCCGCTAGCTGAATAAATTATTCTAAGAGTTAACTGTTAAGATACTTACATAACTGTCCTTGTTGTCTTTGAAAGCTTCACACTCTAAAATGAAATGTTTTTCTGTTTTCACTTTTCCGAAGTTAGAAAACATACACATCCTTTCTTCCCAAACTTCTTTTGATATTTTCCAACCTCTGTTTTCAAATTAGTACTAAAACTAAATATTGAAAACTGATGTGCAGAAATTATATGAGTTGCCTGGAATTGAGGCGGTCGACAAGTTGGCGGTGTCCGATAAACTATTGTTTGTTCTGGGACGACAGGGAAGCATTGTGGCCATCGATAGAGGTAAGCTGCTTTACTCATTCGCTCCCTTATTATGCGTACAAGTACAAATGGGTTGATAATAATATGATATGGTGAACAGAATACCCAGAAAAGGTATACAGATTGAAACAGCAATATAGCAACCACATTACGGGGCAAATCTTCTTCGATGAGAAGACCGAGTGTTTGCTGCAATTCATGGAATGGTGGTGCGAACCAGACGAAGAGGAAGACGATGAGGAGCAGCACCATGTTCCAATACTTGCTGCTGGCTACTATCGCATATCGCTCGCGTCAGCACCTCCTCCCATTCTTTTCTCTTTCTCATTCTCATATAAGAAAGTTATAGCCGTTGTTCATAAATAAACTTTGATCTTTTCTCTTTCTCATTCTCATATAAGAAAGTTATAGCCGTTGTTCATAAATAAACTTTGTTGATACAGATCAATCATAGGCGAAAATCCAGTGATGGGGACGATCGTGATGTATGAGGAAGAGAATGATAGCAAGAACTGGCAATTCGATCTGTCAAATCGCCTCATTGTCGCCGAATGGAACAATCCAGAAAATTCTCAAGGGTCACATCTCTTATCCCAACTTAATGAGTAATTTATACAAATTTGGTTTTGTTTAAATATTTTATTTTTTGAACTTTTTCACCATAAATTCAAAGAAACAGATTATTGTGAAATCTTTATTAGTAATTTACAATAATCTTTATTAGTAATTTCCTAAAAAGAAATACATGTTCTTAACCATTAGATCTACTCAGACTGTATTTAAAGAGTGAATTAAATTTTATATTATATAAGAACAATATTGAAGACCTCTATCATAATTTTAGGACAATCGTCTCTACTTTTATTAACAAATTCTCTATCGAGGTGTTATGTAAAAGGAAAAATAGAGGTGTTATCAAAACACATGTAAAATTGCTAGAAAATCCATTTGGGATCTAGTTTTAATGACTCCTTAAAATCTGATAAGATAAATAGATACAAAGCCCTAATTAAAAAGGAAAAAAGGCACTACATGAATAGAAACAAAGAGAAGATTTTGCACCTATCTAAGCTAGATCCTAAGAAATTTTAGAGACAAATTTTGACTTGTAAAAGTAAAGAAAATTATATGATTCCCTTGAGGGAATGTACTTCCTACGTTAAAAATCTTTACAAATTCCTTAATGGCGTGGAAAACATTCCAAACATTTCTACAGAGGATGAAATTTTTTTCTATAGAAGACATAATGTTTGGGGTTAAGCAACTCACAAAAGGGAAAGACAAGGACATCGAAGGCTACCAAGTTGAAATCTTAAAAATTGGAGGGACTATCCTCATCCCTCACATACACAAGTTCTTCAATTTAGTAATCAAGCAAGGCTTCCCTAAACCCTAGACTCAAAGCCTCATTGTACCTATTTTTAAAAGCGGGGATAAAATCAATACCTCTAATTATAGGACCATTATGATTAGCCACATTTTATCCAAGCTATATGGATGTATTTTGGAAAAGAAGATCAACATATGGACAAAAATCCATGAAAAAAGAGTTAAAGGCTAGGCTGAATTTAGAGGCTATTATTAGACCGGACCACCTGGTTACGCTTAGAATCATTGTAGAGGAGTGTCGTAATAATGAAATCGATCTCCTTTGTTGTTTCATTGACTTTAGAAAATATTTTGAAACAGTGCCTAAGATTAACCTTTGGAATAGGTTAGAAGAGATACATTTTCCTTTCGAGTTGAGAGATGTTGCAATAAGGTTGTATGAGAATATTATTGCCAAGTTTAGGAACATTGAGGGATGATTAGAAGAAATTAACTATAATATAGGATTCAAGCAAGGTTTTCCAATGTCCTCTACCCTTTTTGGCATATACATTAACAAGTTAGATGATTGTTTGGAAGATGTAGGTTGTGTCAACTTGACTCTCACCAGTATAGTCACCATCATTCTTCTTTGTATCGATGATATTGTTCTTATGGTGAGAGGTCCCTATGACCTATGTAAGAAACTAATAATCCTCAAGGACTTATGTTCTAATATAGTTATGACCGTGAACACTAACAAAATGAAGGTTATGATAGTTAAATCCAAAAAGATCACCTTTGATATTTTTTCATATGACAACAATATCTTGGAAGAAGTGTCTTCATACAAATATCTAGGAATCTATATTCATAGCAAGCTCATTTGGAACTATAGCATTGAAAGAAGGATAAATGGAGGGTGGAAATTTTATTATGGACTTGAAAAAAAATTGTAAATTAGTGGACATTTTCCTATGGGATAGTAAAAAACTCCTCTTTGAAACTCTCATCACTCATGTTATCTTATATGGATGTGAAGTTTGAGATTCCAATATCTCTAGAGAATCATGGAGAAAGATAGAACATATATCCAAAACAATTTCATAACTTATAAACTCAAAATTAAATGAAATACATCATATCATATCCTCCTCATAGAAGTGAGTATTTCCCCCATTGAGAGCATGGTTATGATTAGGTACTTAATATACAAGAAATAGATAAACAACATGGATGAGAAGAGGCTCCCAAAAATTGCTTCAAACTCTAACCAAAACCACCTACAACTCAAGAGGGGATGGTATAAAGATGTCAAGTCTTGGCTAAATCATTGGGGAATAAACGAAGAAGCCATTCTATACAATATTGATAAAATTAAAAATATTATTACATCTAAATTTAAGGAGAACCTATATTGTGATAAAGAATTAGAGGATTGGTGAAAATTAAGATAATTTAAGGAGGTGGTTAACACTAATCTAGAATATCAAAGTATCTCTTGGTTTTGATTAGTGTAAAGAAGAAAACCAACATTGTTAAAATAAGAACAAACTCTCGTGAGTAACATAGTGAAATTGGGCATTGGAAAATTCTAAAAATGACACGGGGAAAAATAATCTATCATCTTTGCGACACTAACACAGTTGAAGATGAAAAACACTTTCTCTTAGAGTGTCATGTGTATACCCAAATTAGTTCGGAATTCCAAAATATTTGTCACAATACCAAGCTTCATAATCTTCTAAGTCATCAAAACTATGTTAACCTTAAAACATTTTTCTTAATGTGTTTTTGAACACATAAACTAAATTATAAGGAAATACAATTAATCTTTTACCTTTCTTAAGGTTAACAAGTTATTATGACCTCAATAAACCTTAATCATTATCATAACTAAAACTATTTGATTTTATAAAACATTTTAAACTTATCAAAATATAATATTTTATTAATTATATATATATATATATATATATATATATATATATATATATATATAACAAAATCTATTTATATTATATTATAATAATATAGTTAACCAAAATATCAGTATATAAATGTTAATTATTTTTTATAAAACTTTATGAATATAGAAACTTGCAATAAGGAGGTTTGGATTTTTTTTTATTGATGAAGAAACCTACACTAATAATTTACTATCATAATCTAGTAGCTCATATGTGTAGAGTGTGATATGATTTGAAATTACAGTGTAATAGGATGTTAAAAAAGTCAATTAAAAAATGTATTTATTTGAAATTGGTATTGCTCAAATGATTTCGTAACTCATTTTTCTAGAGTGTAATTAGGATGACGCTAATAATTTATTATTGGTAATATTCATAGTGTAATAAGATGTTCAAAAAATTTATCCAAGATGTTAAATTCATAGAGTGTAATAAATTATTGGTAATATTCATAGTGTAATAAGATGTTCAAAAAATTTATCCAAGATGTTAAATTCATAGAGTGTAATAAGTAGAAAATTTATTTTGGTTCATTGATTGCTCCTTGTGCATCCATACCTTAGTGAAGTTGAGGTTGAGTTGAATGTGTAATGATGGTGGAAAGGCCCTTTTGATGTTCTATAAAATCCTCCATGAGTGGAAATAATCCTTTAATTCTTTTATCCATTCTTCAAATATATAATAGTTCAAATATATAATAGGGATTTAACCCATCAATCCTTCCTTTCCAACATGACACAAAGCAATAAAAGTTCCACGTAGCAGGGGTATCCAACCAGATGAATGTAGTATCTTCAAATGGACATATCTAACTCATGGAAACCCATATCAATAGGGAGGGATACCTAATAAATTCTTGAAATTCTTTGTAGTTTGTTATGAGGATGTTAGTAATATGCTTAGTTGTACTAAAAACTTTTCCATATTTGTCTATTTTCCCAAGAAATTCTAAGATGTTGAGTTTGATGTCAGATTCCTAACCATAAGAATTCAGGTAGAGTGAAACTATAATACGTTTCCACTTGAGATGTTGTTCGATGCCTTAATGGATGAGTAGCCCTTTTGAATTTTTCACAATAATGCCTCTTTGAATTGGTCAAGTCATGTCAACGGATTAGTAGTATTTTGAACCAACTCTCATTTACTTGGTAACCTTATGATTATATGAATTACATCAGTCGTATTTTTTGTAGTTTAATCAAGTCAAATATATCCATTATGGTAGCAGTTGACTATAAATTTTCCACTTCTTCCTTCCAACTGTGTAAACCTTCAACTTGTGATGTGCTCATATAGGACCCGATCCTTGTTTTTTTTTTTTGCATGAGGGTTTCATCCCTCCATTTTCCATCAACCATAGCATATTTTTTGAATTTAATCCCACGATTTTCCCATTCAATCTCGTCCATTTTATCTTGTCAAATTGTGTTCATCCTTGTTTCCAATTCCCAGGTGGGTTATTTGTCGTCGAACCTGTTTTTGTTCCTAGGTTCAACCATTTTGGCTTCAGTGGAACCTTCCCTCTCATATTTGGTGTTATTTATTCTTATTTATCTAAGGTTTGATTGGTTTCTAAGCTGAGAGATACACTATTATTTCTAGAGTCTCTACTAGGGTTTTCAAGCTCTTGAAGCTTCTTTGGGGTGGGAATATATATTACAATTTTTGTTCCATTAAAGGGAATACTTATGGAAAATTTAAGTGTCTTAACATGATTTTTTCACATGTGTTTTTCATTCTTCAATTATTCTTTATTAATGGAGTGCATTTAGTGTCATTCATGTGGGTGTAGCCAAGTTTTCATGCCATTGAGAACTGCGTGGTCAGATCTTCCTCCTGGTTGACTATCTTTACATTTTGACCACTTTATTTCTCTATCATTCATTCATATGTATTATTCTTGACAGTCGTTGATATCCTCTTTCTCTACTTTCCCATGTGATGCCACCTCCTGATTGGGATCGACAATTGGTTTGGATGGTTTTTGTCTTTTTCTTCGTGATTATTTTCCTTATATCTTTCTTATTGATGTGGATCTTGTTGACTTCCTTCTTTGCAAATTCAATCCTCTTTTTTTGTTTGGTCCCAATCTACTATTATGAGATATGAGATATTATGCTTATTATTGGACTAGAAAATTAAGGATCATCGTGTTTTTCTACTCGAAATTTCCCTAACCAACTATTTATTGAGAATTGTTTTTTGTACTAAGAGTCTACTTGTCATATTAGTTTATTTTCAAGTAAACTTATGTATAATGGCACCCTTAAGGGTTTTCACCATCTTGATTTATCAATAGGATAAATGATTCTAGTTTCTAACATGCCTTCAATTTCTTCAATATTTTTTTTATAATTTCTTTGCATTTATGTGCTAGTTCATAAGGTATTTTATTTATAGATTTCACCCTTTGCATTAGATCTATATTCATTTCTCCCATTTATTTTACCAAACCTTTCAAATATTGTTATTCTTTTAGTAGGTCGACTATTTCAATGGGTAGTAAATCAACTCCACACCGAAAAACATAAAGAACACATTTTTATGGTTATTCTTTTAGTAGGTCAATTATTTCAATGGTTTGTTTTTCATTGTGGAGTCAACCTACAAACCACTAAAATAGTCGACCTAATAAAAGAATACCAAGATGTGTTTGTTAGAGATTATAAAGATCTTAAAGGTTTGGTAAAAGGGATGGGAGAAATGAAGATAAATATAATGCTAGGGCCAAACCTATAAATAAAATACCTTACAAACTAGTGTAAAAATACAAATAAATTGTACAAAAAGAAATTTAAGGGATGTTAATAGATGGGATCATTTATTCTATCGATAAATCAGAATGGCAAAGCCCAATGGTAGTCAAACCAAAGAAACATGATCCCTAAAAGCTTCAAATTTGGATCAACTTTTGAGGGATAAATAAAGTGAATCTTACTAACCCCTTTCCCACTCCATTTGCAGATGAAATCATAAATGAAGTAGCTAGGCATGAATTTTTTTCCTTTATAGATGGGTTTTCAGGCCCTAACCAAGTATCGATTGATCAAGAGGACTAGGAAAAGATGACCTTTGTGTCCAAATTTGGGTCCTTTGCATACAAAGTGATGCCCTGCAAACTAAAAAATGCCCCTATTGTCTTTTCCAAGATAGTAGTCAAGGAATTTTTAACCCCTTTCTCACCCCTTTTAAAGATGAAATCATAAATGAAGTAGCTAGCAATGAATATTATTTCTTTATGTTGATTTTCCATATGAGATGATATAGTATATTCGATAGATATATTATTACAATGATGAGTGTTTCATATATAGAGAACATATGGTGACCATCCATGAAAGGTTGTGTCCCTTGGATAATAAATAACTATTTATTATTATTATTACCTATTTAATAATCAATAATTATATTATCAATTATTAATCTAGGAGAATGTCTTCCCGATGTTGTCCAAACAACAACACTCCCTCTCAACGAGGGAGACATTTTGCATCATGCCAAGTTTATCTCTAAAGTATACAAACTTCACCCTAGACTCATGACGTATGTCTATTAGTCCTTTGAGATGTCTCTCTCCCACCTGAATCAAGGGGAAACTCCCCCTGCGACTCTCCTTCTGAGCCAATTGACTCTCTCTGAGATCGGGCTCACTTTGGGACTGCATTTGATAGCATTTAGCATCTTGAGTCTTTATCATTCCTTGTCAAATCACCATGACTAGGAAAAAGACCACACCATGGTTGTTCACCACAAGTACACCCTTGTGAGTGAATGTCAGCCTGATGCTAACTGACACGTGGAAATAACCTCAAGCACCTCGAGTCCATATTATTCCTTGTCATGATAAAGGAAGGACTACGCCTAGGCCCATTTACCACAAGTATACCTTTGTGATAAATGAATCATATCTCCCTTGGTATGTAGCCCAATCTAGGAGAAGGTTTGCCCAATGCTTACTCGGGACATTGTAGCAAAAGGTGTGTCACATATGGCACTCCCATTTGGACTTCTGGAGGCTACTCCCTCTAGAGACACTAGAGTCAACTCCCCATAGTGTGTGATGTCAAGGTCAACTCCCTTGACGTGTCCTCATGTGCTCTCCATAAGGGAAGTGTCCTCATGTTCTCTCCATAAGGGACGTTGGGCTATCATCCTAAACCCACTTATCCCTCTTAGATAAGTGTCCTCACAAATCAACTAAACTTAGTCACAGAGGAGTATGATTTGGACTTCTAAACACTACTCCCTCTAGAAACACTAGGATCAACTCCCCATAATGTGTGATGTCAAGGTCAAATCCCTTGACGTGTCCTCGTGTGCTCTCCACAAGGGACGTGTCCTCATGTGCTCTCCACAAGGGATGTTGGTCTATAATCCCAAACCCACTTATCCCTCTCAGATAAGTGTCCTCACAGATCAACTCAACTCATTCATAGAGGAGTATGATCTAGAGAATGTATCAGGAAGAGATGCAAGTATTAACACTCCCTCTCAGTGAGAGAGGCATTCTCTGCCACACCAGGTTTGTCACGAAAGTACTCGAACTTTGTCCCGGTAAGGGGTTTGGTAAGAACATCAACAACCTGCTCATTTGTAGGAAGGTACTGCACCAATACTTCCTTCCTATACACCATGTCTTGAATGTAATGGTACTTGATCTCAATGTGTTCTTATTTGTCATGAAAAAATTGGATTCTCTGAGAGCTTCACATTGCTCTAGTTATCACAATGAATAATGGTGGAATCCAGCACATGTCCAAATAAATCTGCAAGGATATTGTGAAACCACAATGCTTCGTGGACTGCCACACTTAATGTAATGTACTCTTCTTCTGTGGTGCTCAAAGCCACATAAGTATGTTTCCTACTACACCAGGAAAACATGGAAAATCCCAAAGTGAAGCAACACCTGAAGGTACTCTTCCTTCCCACTGCACTCCCTGACCAATCAGAGTCAGCATATTCATGCAATCTCATGTTGATGTTGTAAGTATATCTTAGACCATGTCCAATTGTGCCCCACAGATATCTCAAAACATGCTTCGCAACAATCTAGTGTGCATTCTTAGTTGAATCATAAATTGGCTAAGTGAACTCATTTCATACAAAATATATGGTTTGTTGTTAACTAGATACATCAATGATCCAATCAGTTGTTTTTACAAGGTCGAATCAATCTCGTCGGAATCAGAAGAAGACACACTTAGTTTCTTCAGATTCGTCACCATTGGTGTAGTCATGGGCTTACAATTCAGCATCCCAAACTTTTTCAATATCTCAATTGTGCACTTCCCCTGACTCAGGAAGATATCATCAATTCTTTTCCACACCTCTAGTCCCAAGAAGTAGTACAGCATACCAAGGTTCTTCATCTCCGCATACTTGCACTTAATAATAAGGCTCTATGTACCGGTGAGGAATAAATCATCAATGTATAGGACCAAAATCGGGGACTCACCATTAACAGTATTGTATTATAGGTTGGGATCATCAACACTTTTTCTAAATCCCAAAATCATCAGGTGTCCATCAATCCTTTCATACTAAGATCGAAGTGCTTGATTGAGTCCATAAATGGCATTCTTCAACATGCACACATGAGACTCCTTCTCATGTATCACGAAACCATCTGGTCGCTCAATGTATACTTCTTCCTCAATCTCTCCATGGAGAAAGGATTTCTTCACGTCCATCTGATGTAGTCTCCAACCCATGGATGTTTCAAGGGAAATAATCATCCAGATATAAGTGTATCGAGCAATAGGAGAAAATGTCTCCTCATAATCTATTCCCTCCACCTGAGAGAATCCTTTAGCAACAAATCTCATTGTGTGCTTCTCAATGATCCCATCAGTTGTTTGTTTGATCTTATATATCCACTTCAAAGTCACTACATACTTCCCCTCAGTTATCTGAACAATATCCGACACATCATTCTTCATGATGGATTGATACTCCTCCATCATGGAATCTCTCCATACTAGTTGACTAGATGCCTCCTCATAATAGGAACACTTACATTCAATGATGTGGCTCATAGTTGTGGCATAGCACAAATATCTCTAAGGTCTCTTTCTTTCTAAGAAGGTACCACGAGGAGTTGGATGTCCTTCTGCCTCCTGCAAAGTCTGATGATCCCATGCATGTCTCTTTCAACCTACTGCAGTATCTATGGGAACATCAATTGGAGCTATAGGATCAACAAGATCAATTGGATTAATAGGCTCAATTGTCTCCCTCTGAACTGTTGGAGGGTGAGGGGGAGAAGGCACAGTCTATTCATGTCTCTCACTATCAATCTCCAAGTGAGATCCTTTAGATCTCCTGAAGGCTACCTCCTCCTCAAAGATAACATCTCTTCTCACCTCAATCTGTCTCTGACCAAGGATGTAGATCTGGTATTCCTTTGAAGACTCATTTCACCCCACAAATGTACCCTTTTTTCTTGAATGATCTAGCTTGGTCCTTTTCTCCTTGGGTACATGAATGCATACTGGACACCCAAATATACTGAAGTTTCCAACCTCGGGCTTTCACTTTGGTGAAGGCCTCCTTAGGATTCATGTTCCTCAAAGTCTTATGAGGAATTATGTTCTGAACATACATTGCAGTCATGGATGCCTCTACCCACAGAAAAATGTTGATCATGCTAAGTCATCTTGTACCATACTTGACATATTGAGGTTCCCTCATGAAACCGATGTCTAAGACATATTGAGGTTTTCTCATGGAACCAATGTCTCACAAGACATATCGAGGTTTCCTCTTGAAACCAATTTCTTGGCTCCTTCATCTAATCGTCTGAGGTATGTCAGGATGAAGTCCACATTCCTTGCTAATAGTCCATACATGACCCTCCATGGAGAATTTCTCATGATGTTGCCTCAAACATCTCTAGGAAACATCAAGGTCCCCTCATGGAACCAATGTCCCCCAAGACATATCGAGGTTTCCTCGTGAAACCTGCATCTTGGTTCCTTCATCTGACCACCACACTATCGATCCAAATTGAGCTAGTCATGAATTCTATCTCCTTTTTTTAAATTTCTTGCACACTAGAAATATTGATGACATGCATAACATTATTGAGCACCCATAATAGGGAAAGTGGCTCAAATAAAGTAAGACATATTCTAGGATCTCGTACCAGGGAAAATGGTCCTTCGAAGAAATAAGGGTTCTCATATCAAGGATAATGACCCTTGTTGTCCAATGCCTACTACAGTCACTACTGTCATCTTCAAGTGTTGACTGCTTAAAATATTACATTGTTGTCCCACACTGGAGCAAGACCATCCACTGGTTCAATATCAATTTCAAAAATCATTTTTGCAAGGGATAAAAGGATTTCCATTACTTTTGGAAATGAGGAGAATGGTTACAATTCTTCCTCATTTATGTGGTGCACAGGTCCAGTCGGATGGCCGCTTATTCTATGTTACAGACTATGGAGTGGATCCAAATAGAGCCACGAAAATCACTTAGGCCCTCTCGACATCCATCAACAAGGCCTTACAAGTCACTATGACCAAGCACACGATGCCCGGGGGCATCGTGATTCATCTCGAAGGAGGAAATTATTGCATCAGTGAACCTCCTCTGGATGCCAGAAAGTTGGGGGTGCAATGTTGTGGTAATGAAATAAAATCTTTGTGTTACTGTAATTACATTTCTTTATAGGTATCTACGAATGAATTTACTAATTGATTCCATGCACACAGATTCACGAGGGAAATCTATAGGCTTTTTGAGAATTTCCCAAAGGATCGTTACTTGATAAATCTATGGTTTTCAACTGATGTGATACTTAATGGGAGTCTCAATGGTGACAAGATCATGGCCGCCACTAAGGACACTGAATTATATGTCGCGTCACACGAATACGTTACCTTACGAGATTTGATGTTGTATGCAAATTTTTTAGGCGGGGGAATTATAGTCATTAATTCCCTTAGAACCAACATCAATAGCTTCTATATTTCGCATTTCATGTCCTTTGGCATTATGGTTCAGGGTGGGAATGAGACATACATCCAAAATTCATTTCTTGGGCAACACATTATCATGGGTGCAAGCCCCATTGAGAAGGAATTCAACGGTGTTTCCATAAGTCTCATGGGAAATGACAATGTTATAATGGATTCATTATTTTCTCGCACACACTAGGATTCAATTTCCTGCAACTCTATGGCAACCATGGGTTATTAATGGAGCAGCCATCATTGACATCGATGATTAAATCATCCCATGACCATTTGGTTGCAACCAAATCCACATCCAATCATTCTACTGCTATGGAATTACTATACCAATCTACATGTGGAGGAATATTGAATACATGATCCCAATCTAGTTCAAAAAATCATGACGTTCCAGTTCCAACTTCCATTTACCTGGGCCCTCGCATGAGGTAGACAAGCCCAGTCCTGCTCTGATACCATGTTGATTTTTCGTATGAGATGATATTGTATATTCGATGGATATATTATTACAATGATGAGTGTTCCATATATAGAGAACATATGGTGACCATCCATGAAAGGATGCGTCCCTTGGATAATAAATAACTATTTATTATTATTATTACTTATTTAATAATCAATAATTATATTATTAATTATTAATCTAGGAGAATGTCTTCCCGATGTTGTCCAAACATGAACACTGTATAGATGGATTTTCAAATCATAACCAAGTACCAATTGATTAAGAGGACCAAGAAAGACAACCTTTTTGAACAAATTTGAGTCCTTTGTATACGAAGTGATACCCTTCAAATTGAAAAATTCCCCTACTGTATTTTCTAGGATAGTAGTCAAGGCATTTTAGGAATGTATTTATAAAACCATTGTAGTGAACTTCAATGAACAGACCATATACAATCTTTATCAAAGTCAACATGGTCAAATTTAAAGTGATTCTTATCTAAAGTCACCAATTAATACCAAAAAAATCAAAATATTCTTGGGACACATTGGTTTCAATTACAAATTTATAAGGAATTACTTGAACATCACATTTCCCATCGATGAGATTCTTAAGAATGATGTAGAATTCATATCTAGTGAAGATTGTAATGAATCATTTGAGATTATAAAAAGAAATGTGGTCGAAGCTCCTATATTAAGGTTCCCTAACTAGTCAAAAAAGTTTTTCATGCATGTTGTAGTATCTAATGTCACAACCAAAGTAGTTCTTGTGCAGCAAAAAGATGAGATGTTTGATGCCCATCAAAAATTAAAGAAGGCATGGAGAAATTACTCAATTGCTAAATGTTAGGGCCTTGGAATTGTTTTTTTCCTACAAAAATCCAGACATTACTTATCAGCTAACCCTTTTATATTTTACACTGATCATCAAGCTTTGAAATATTTTACACTTATCAGCTAATTACGATGAGCTCATTAGCATCGAATCCTAATTAATCCAACATGAAAATGGATATGGTAACTCCCCGATCATCGATGAGCCTTCCCCTGGAGATAAAATATTAATTGTTCAATCACAAGAATGGATATATCTAAACCATCGAAAAATATTTATGCCTTATATTTTCCTCATGGTTTAATTAAATTCCACATCACGCGACATATCAACAGATCATATTACCAATCAAATGATGACACGGCCCTTGTTTTCATTTTCTTTGTCACGTCAAACATTCAATCATCAACACATGTATGATTTCCACGTCATCATAACGTATGGATTTTGAAATTCCTACGGTTGAATCGGGGCTCAGTGTTAAGTTATACACAAGTTGCACATACCCCTCAACATCGATGAGCCCGAAGCGTGCCAAATAACACCTTTTCAAACTTGTTGATAGACATGTTTGTGCATCAAATCAGCCATTAAAGGTCGACAAAGCGTACAACAAATCATTTAATGCCATATATATGCAGGATCCCTCTGCACACTCAAAGATTTTGGTTGTTTAACTTGTATTTTTCCCTAAATTGATTTCATTGTTAACCAAATAGAGACTGTAACTTATGTGTGCACAAACAAGACTTACCCTCGCCTTACAAACTTAAGGAATTTGATTTTTCTCACCTTGTATCGTAAAGAAGTTTTTTTACCAATGATCACAAGAAGTATGATTGTGTTTCAAGTAAGCACCATTCACAATGGTTATTGCAGCACTTGATAGCAAGTATGCTCTGTTTTTCTTAATCATTTTCCTTAGCAATGCACTATCATTCATTCTTATTTCTAGGGCTATATTATAGGTACAATCCCTCCCAGAATCCCAAGACTAGGTTGGGAGACATTGAAATTGGTTCAAGCTCTGTGCCATTGCAAGTAGAAGAACTATCCACATCAAAAAGCATAAAGCCACTCATTATAATCCCATCAAGGAAGCTCTCCACGCAAGTGCCATCATTTTGTGACACAGATTCGTGCATATGAGGTGGATTTTCCCCATATGTACCAATTATTGTTTGGAATGATTTATTCATTAACTTCAAAGACCAACAATATCTTGAATCAACCCCCCACAATAATCTAGAAATTAGAGAGGTTGACAATGTAGTGTTCATGTTCATTAGACGGTCCAAGTTGCACTAAGTAACCTCTAGGGCCCCATTTTTACCATCTATAGAGATAATGGAGTGGGTCATCGACCACACTAACACTTAAAAATGTAGAATTATTAATGATCAGGGTGAATGTGTTTGGTCTTTCCTCCCACAGGATGTTCATACAGATTGCAAATTCCCAGATCCTAAGGAGTCCCTTAATAAGTATTTTGTAGTTGCCTATTATGAGAAATAGGATACTAGTAAAATCCTCAAGAACTGGTGGAAGGAAGACAATAAATTTGTCAACAGGTCAAAAAGATAAGGGTGCCTTATACGTATGAAATGATTTTGTTATGTAAATTGTATGCAGAGAAGGATTTCTCCTAGTTTTCTGAAGCTTGGTTTCCATTGGATTAACATGTTGATATGTGGGGTAAGGTGTTCAATTGGGGAGTTGTCATATCAAAACATATTGGTATTAAAATTGGACAATCTTAGACACCACAACCAGGCACCACTCCAACATTTCATATGGTGTCATTCCTACTTGATGTATTGTGTGCTCATAACATTTTCCCAGGGTTGTCACTTAGTTGGAAAGTCTATGAGTGATCCAAAAAGATCTTTTAAAGACTATGGTTGAGTTTTAAAACATGAGTTCATAAACCAATTAGGAAAATTGATGAAAGAGGAGGAATTAATGATGTAACATAGCAACCATAATGAAATATACAGATTTGGAAATAAGCACAAGAATCAACAAACCATAACAACAAATTTTGCTCGTGAAGTTCGACAATCTCGCCTACGTCTCTAGGCCTTTGTCTTAGTGAGTGAGGCTTTCTTATTTCTCTTCAAAGATTCAAAAATACATCATAAAAGTTTCAAAAGGGTTACAAAATAATCTGGTTGTGTTCTACTAGACCTCAAGAACCCATCACAATTGACGGCACTGAAAATGGATTAATGAAACTCCCAGAAATGGCCCGCAAAGTTGCTCTCCTCAATGGATTCCCTGCATAAAAATGGCTTTGGCTTTACAATTCTTTAGCATTTTCTTGTTATGAACCTCCCTCAATGTTTCAAAGAACCTCTGGTTTATATAGGCTTGAAGTTGGAAACAAACTCCCAACTTCCCCCTAAGATCTGCATCAAAATGAGCTCCAAATCCTCCAATAATGGCCAAAATCCATCCAAAATTGGTTGAAAAAGCACAAAAAATCATATAATATAGTTAAAAACCCACTAATTGGAAAAATATAGGGCACAACCCCCAAAATATGGGCTCCTGGTCATATGGGCGCCCTCCATGTGGCCAAGTGCTAGGCTGGCACACTGGCCCCCTCTGTTTTCTCCCGGTCATGTGGCTTGGCTCATGTGACCATGTCTCAATGCTCCACACACTCTCTCTATTGATCCATAGCCCATGGTTATGCACCTTGGTCGATGGTCTAGCCCGATCGACCAGGTGCTAACCCACAAATCTACGCCATCAGTGGAAGGTCCTGGTCATATGTTATGGGCATATGGGTAATGCGTCAAGGGATAACCAACATGTAACAACTCCCCACGCCATCGGGTAGTGTAATGGTTATATGGTGAAGGGTCGTATGGTTTGCGCCAAGGCTAGGGCTAGGCCCCAACCCTTAACTCCACCCAAAATACAACATATTTCAACTTAAATACTATGTTTAGACTATATGAAATAAGCTCCAAAGTGGGCAGGCTAGTAGCCCGGCCCTACCAAAGTGTTCCAACCTGGACCAAAGGTCACGAGTTTGACTCTCGTGGATTCCATACATTTTTCTACAACTAACAACCAATGAAGGGGTGCCACGTGGTAGTGCACAATTGGGCCACGTGGCACCATACCATTAACCCAAATAAATTCCACATGTCAAACGATGATTTGTCCACCTGTCAACAACATCTGCCCAGTCAACATGCCACTCTTTTTCCATGTCACATGTATGGTTGTATGGACTTTACGGTCAGTTTCCATGTTAGCACTATATGAACTGTACAGTCATCAAAATTTTGCCTATTTGGAAAAATGAACAGATCACGATTTATTTTGCATATGATGTTTGTTTGATCTCGTTCAAGTTGTGTTGGGTTCGTATCGATGAGGCCTATGCACACGTCCATTTTGAAGCCATTTTGAGAATTTTTATTTTTAGGCCCTCCTGGACCCATTTTGGTTCTTGGATCCATTCTATATCATGCCTCCCCACTAAGACCTTTTGTTCCTCCAAAAGAATACTAATCGGTCATCAATTCCGGGATAGGCCACCCCACCTGTTCTTTGTCTTTAAACTTTGTCATGTGCACCTATCTTATCAAGATCAACTGTAAAATAACCATGATAACTGACAACATATTGTTAGCCACTTGTACTTTGTCACATATTACTGAAGCCACTATCATCCATGTTGACAATATTACTAATGATAAGATCAGAAATATGTATACAAATAAGCTAATATGTTTGTAATACTTGCACGACATTAGCTTATCTTGAAGCAAAGTATGATTGAACTTCCATTATACAATCATCTAATGTTATATCTTAAGATCAATTACTTGATTTGGGACACTTATAGGTGTGTTGCTTGTATGCGTTTCCTTCTTTAATTGTTCCATTGTTTGAAGAGATTGATTTTGTTTTAAGTGATGATCATGTACAACATATTCATTTCCTACTTTGATTAAGTGATATTGATTTTGTTCTATGTAGAAGATTGATTTTTTATCATACAAATAAGGACTGCCTAAGACCATTCCACATTCATTGAGTGGCACTACATCACATGTTACCTCATCCCAAAACTTAGATTAAATTGAAAACTTTAATGTGCATTGCTTTGTTATGTGCAATTTATGATTGTTGCTTATCCATTTAAGTGAGTAAGGCTTATTATGCATCTGAGTGTTTAATCCCAATTGTTTAACCACTTCCTCTGAAATCAATTTAGATTGAGATCCACTATCTATCAATGTGTCGACCTTAGTATGTCTCATTATGGCCCTTATTTGAAACAATTTACTTCTAGAATCAAATCCATCATCAATTTTACCTGTCAAACCAACTGTTGAAATTTTAGATCCATCACCTGAATCCAATCCCAAGTCTATTGGTCGTGATGTTGTTGCAACTATTTGTCTCCCTTTCCTTTATTTGAACCACTTTGGTCTCTTCTCAGGATGCAATTTCCATCAATGGTCATCATCATTCACTTCTTTCTTGCAATGCTTACAAGAGAGATTATCTTCTTTCTTGCCACTGAATTTTCCTTCTTTCCATTCCACTTCCTTTTGTCCTCTTTCCTTGAAGATGATTCCCCTGATACACCAACTCTTGTTTTCCCTACCTCAATATATGTTTCTTGAACAGAAACCTCATCAAGATTAGTAGGTCCAAACATAAATACAGTATTACGAATATATGTAGGTAAACCTCCTATATACTTCATAAGAGTTTCTTGGGTATGTAATGGAACGTCTAACATTAATGCCATTTTATGAAATATGTTTGTGTATTCTTGCATTGTTTGTCCATTTCTTAGTTTAAGACCTTTCCATTCAATTAAATCCTTCTGTTTATAACCCAAAGGATAAAATTTCTTTCTAAGTGAAGAAACAAAAACTTGCCATGATGGAAATACATTGCCCACTTGTTGCGTGCCATTTTGCAACTTACTTTTCCACCACATGAGTGTTGTGTCTGCAAGTCGAAGTGATGCCAATTTGATTTGAGTTGCCTCATCCTTTATTTTTTGCACACTGCAATAAACCTCCATATGTTTGACCTAGTTATCATTTCTCTCTGCATTAACTTCACCATCATGCATGGGTAATTCAAATTTCACATCAAGTTTAAGTAAAGGCATAACATGTTTATGTTTGTGGACATGTTTTCTTGCGATGGATTTGGAACTTGTACTTAGAAGAAGAAGTTGATGGAGAAGAAGGAGGTGAAGGAGGAGTTTTAGGAGGATCCTCTCCTTCTTCACTTTTTACCTTTGAAGATTCACCTAGAATCGGTCTCTTCCGATCCAAGTAATCATCATATAGAACCTTCACCATCTCTGACATGGCGAAGAAAGTCTTTCGAAACTCTTTATCCTCATGAGAAAGTCCCTCTTTTGATGCCATCTTCTCACTTTGAGAAGTTCTCTTCCTCAATCCAATCTCAATATTATCTTCAACAAGCTCACCTTCACCATTATTCATCCTTTCTCTGTTAATCATGAAAACTCAAAAACCAACCGTCAACTAGCTTTGATACCACTTGATTTGAAAAGATCTTTTAAAGACTATGGTTGAGTTTTAAAACATGAGTTCATAAACCATTTAGGAAAATTGATGAAACATGAAGAATTAATGAGTAACATAGCAGCCATAATGAAATATACAGATCTATAAATAAGCACAAGAATCAGCAAACCATAACAACAAAAGTTGTTCATGGAGTCTGACAATCTCGCCTACGTCTCTGGGCCTTTGTCTCAGTGGGTGAGGCTTTCTTATTTATCTTCAAAGCTTCAAAAATACATCATAAAAGTGCCAAAAGGATTACAAAATTATATGGTTGTGTTCTTATAGATCTCAAGAACCCATCACAACTGACGACACTGAAAACGGATGAACGAAGCTCCTAGAAATGGCCCACAAAGTTGCTCTCCTCAATGGATTCCCTGCATAAAAATGGCTTTGGCTTTACAATTATTCATAATTTTTCTATTCTAAACCTCCCTCAATGCTGCCAAGAACCTCTGGTTTATATAGGCTTGAAGTTGGCAACAAAATCCCAACTTCCCCCCAATCTTTGGCCTCAAACAGAGCTCCAAATCGTCCAAAAATGGCCAAAATCCATCCAAAACTGGCTAAAAAATCACTGAAAATCATATAAAGTAGTTAAAAACCCATTAATTGGAAAAATATAGGGTGCAACCCCCAAAATCTGGGCTCCTGGTCATATGGGCACCCTCCATGTGGCCAAGCACTAGGCTGGTGCGCTAGCCCCCTCATTTGTTTGCTCTCAGTCATTTGGCTTGGCCCATGTGGCCATGTCTCGATGCTCCACGTTCCATATCTTTTGATCCATAGCCCACGGTTATGCGCCTTGGTCGATGGGCTAGCTCGGTTGATCGGGCGCTAACCCACAATTCCACGCCATCAGTGGAAGGTCCTGGTCATATGTTATGGGCATATGGAACGAAGAATGTGTCGGGGGCTAACCAACATGTAACAACTCCCCGTGCCATCGAATAGTGTAACTATTATATGGTGAAGGGTCATATGGTTTGTGTCGGGGTTGGGGCTAGAACCCAACCCTTAACTCTGTTCGAAATACAACATATTTCAACATAAATACAATGTTTAGATTATATGAAATAAGCTCCAAAGTGGGTGGGCTAGTAGCCTGGCCCTGCCAAAGCATTCTGACTCAGACCGAAGGTCATAGGTTTGACTCTCATGGAGTCCATACATTTTTCCACAACCAACAACCAATGAAGGGGTGCCATGTGGCAGCCCATGAGTGGGCCACGTGGCACCATACCATGAGCCCAAATAAATGTCACATGTCAAACGATGATTTGTCCACCTGTCAACAACATCTTCCCAGTCAGCATGCCACTCCTTTGTCATGTCACCTGTATGGTCGTACGGAATGTATGGTAAGCTTCCACATCAACATTGTACAAACTGTACAGTCATCAAAATTTTGCTTGTTTGGAAAAATGAATAGATCACGATATATTTCACATATGACGTCTGTTTGAGCCTGTTCAAGTTGCGTTGGGTTCATATCGACGAGGCCTACGCATCCGTCCATTTGAAGCCATTCTGTATTTTTATTTTTAGGCCCTCCTAGACCCATTTTGGTTCCTGGATCCATTCTGGATCACTGAGCCCCCAATGCATGTCTACTTTATCATGTTATGGGAGAATAAATATAAGAGGTCCTCTTCTCAGATTTGTGACTTCATTTCCTAAATCTACTTCCTCATCTTTAGACAAGAATTTCCTAGATTTTCTAAACATTCCAAAAATATTATTGCATACATAGGTAACTGGTAGGAAAAGCATACCTATTTGCGCATCTATGGAGCCACCATCCCACCTCATATGTTTCCCATTTATGTTCCTGACATGCTTGTAGCTAGAGAAATATGCTATCAATCTATCATGTAGGGTTTTAATGCCACATTGGTCAATTATTGTAGCTGGAGAAATATGTTACCAATCTATCATGTAGGTTTTTAATGCCACATTGGTCAAAGACAAAAAAATATTGTTTATCCCTTATGGTTTCTAGGTTGGCTACTATGTAGTAAGGGGTGCTAAGCATGCCAAATAGGAAGGATGGGTTCAATTAGAATATAGTTCCATGATTGGAAGATTTGGAAGCATGATCCTAAAGGTTTGGTCCTCAAGCATGCTAAACAGGTCTCTTTGAGTTAGACATATGCTCACGAGAAGTGGCAATAAGAAATTTTCACTAAGAATGTTCAATATTGGAAAGAGGTGGAGAAAAGGAAATCCCACCATAATATAACTTTTTTTTCCTCCTTATCTCTAGAAGAACATATTAAAATGATAAATCAAGGAGTTTCCTCTAGAAAAGAAGCTAACAAATAAAATAAGGTAGAACAAGAGAGATTAAAGGTAGAATAGGAGAAACATGCCTTACTGGCAGAACAAGATAAGATCTTCAAGGAACAAGAATAGTAGATGAAGCAGTAGGAGGATTTGAGGAAGAAAGAGGATGAAGATGTTGCTCAACAATTGTTGACAGAGTAGAGAAAAAAGGTTGAAAAAGAATAGAGAAAAAATAGTTTATATAGAAAAGGAAGTGAGATTAAGAACAAAAGGTTTGGAAAGAAGAAGAACCAAGGAAAAAGTAGTAAGAGGATCAAAGGAAGATCCAAGAATAAGAACAATGGAAAATATCAATGATTAGAAGGAAAAAGAATAGAGCCTCAAGGAGGAAGGAGCAAAAGAATCCTATAAAAGCTGCAAAGCCTTTTGAAATTATTTATCTTACTAAGGATGAAGAACAAGTGGATAAAATTGGTGTCCCCATTATTAAAGAGAATGTAACTAAGGAAGAACCTCCCATGGATCCAATGGGAAAAAAGGACATGGACATAGGTGGTGACAGTAGTAAGAAATATATCTAGACACATGAAGGGGACACCACTGAGATAATGAATAAACAAGATCGATATCCAATTGGCGATCAAGATCTAGAAATACCTTTGTCTATGAATTAAAAAGCAAATACGAGTGTATCAAATATCCAGTTGGCTAAATATGGAGAGGAAGGAAAGGGTATAGGTAAAGATAATAATATAGGTGGTGACCATGGTATAGGTGGTGAGTGTGAAGGAAGTAGTAAGCATAATGATGGGAATATGAATACCACACCTGAGCAGACCTTGGAGGAATATAAAATAGCTGAGAAACCACTTGAAGATACCATACCTGGGTAGACTCTAGGTAAGAATAAATTAGTTGAAATGTTTTTGGGAGGATCATCAGCTGAGGAGAATGAGGAGGAGGAAACCCAATAAAAAATCATGGAGACCTCCACATATGAGAGAAGTATTGACACACAAACTAAATAGGGAAGGAATAATTCTCCATCCAAAGAATAAAGACAAGACCCCATGTCTGGGAACTTTTGTACTCCTGGAATTCTAAGTAATATCTTATCTTGGGGTGATCATATTATTACCCAACCTATTGAGAAAGTATTTGATCTTGATTCCTTTGCTTATGATTGAAAGATGAGGTCCATTGTAAAGAGGACCCAAAGAAAAAGGAAAATTACACTAGACAACATTTTGCTTTATATATTTGAAGAGTAATTCTAGACACTAAAAGGGACAAAATGAGTGAATTGTTTTGAGCAGGCCTCACCATATCTCATGCATCATTTGACAAAGAGGTAGCATAGAAAATATATTTGGAGCAAGATAAATAGGAAGATATTTTTCTCAAGCATCAAGTGCAATATTATCAGGAGGTTGGGGGAGCAGTGAATCTAAAGAAGGACCTCTTGGAAGAACATGACAAGCACCAAAAAATTCAACATTATTTGATTATAATGAAACTTAGGCTTCAAGAAGAATCCTATATCCTTGAGATAGCACACAAGGAAGTCCTCAAATGGGTCGAAAAGGGTGCCAGAGCACTAGACATGGTTGAATTCCTCCAAGAAGTACAAAAAGAGAAAGGTGTCTAAGAACATGACATAGAATTTGTATCTAAATAATGCATCTCCCAGATGCATTCAGATGTGAAATATTATGCAAACATTGTAGAGGAACTGAAGGAAAGATTCAAGGAAGAATGGGAAATGTGCAATCGAGCCTCGTAAAGATAAATTAGAAGATGGTCAACCTCTGATTGCTAAATTTTGGGTCTCCATCATATTTTTGGTCAATAGAAGAAGTTTCAATGAGCTTACAAAAAAGTGTTGATGAGTACAAAAGATATCGACGGTTGAAAGAGGGAATGTGCAGAAGTATGTGGTCGAGTAGATCAATACTATCGACCAATTGGACTAGTTAACAAGAAAAATGGAGAAGTACAATGGTCGTTTTAGAAATAACAATCATGCATTAAGCATGCTAATGCATCAACACAAGTTTTTGTATGGTAACGGATGTGTTGAAATTTGTTCATAGTGGTCTGAGTATTTGGACGAACATGCAAGCCCAAAAACTCCCAGAATTCTTCAGTTATCTTGACTCTAATTTTTTTTTCCAGTTATTTTTTGTTTCTATTTTACTATTTTTAGTTTTTCAATTATGTATAAATAAACAGGTTGCCTTCATAGAAAGGACCTTTTGGAAAATTGAAATTTTGGTCTATTGTAATTGAGAACTACTTTGAAATTAATAGAGAAGCTTCTAAGGGGTTGAAGAAGTTTTTCCAAACCACTACGAGATGTGATTGGAGGGTGGATTGTTATAAACTCAATCGTCGTGTCTCATATGTCTAGTAAGCATTTTTGTTTTATCAAGTTATCTTGTTAACTGTGTAAGTTGTTAATATCAATATCAAATCTCTTTTAAGTTGTTTTACAATAATTTTTTAGCTTTATTCAAAGTTCAACAATCACATAATTATTCCATGGTTATTGATAGAATTACAGTTGAATAATTACATGTTTGTTAGGATAGTGGTTTAACTAAATCTTTCTTGGAATTATTTCTTGGAAGTATATGAGCTATTTATTCTTTTATTCTATGTTCATATTTCTTTAAAAGTTACATTTAAGAGAAATAATTTGTTTTTCTCTTTTTCATCTTTCCCTTGTTTACAGTGATTAGTTACTATAATTATTTATTTGAAACCTCACATATTTGTTTTTTCCCATTCCTTGAAGGTTATCTTTAGGGAAGTTTCTCTCATATGCTTTAGTTTTTTCCTTACCGTCAAAAGAAAATGTGATACAAAAAATAAGAAAAGAAACAAAATAAGTGAATCTAACAACTCTGAAATCCCATCATTGTCGAACCATTAACCTGAAGGATTATTCCACACCAAATAGGGAGGAGTATAATTGGGCCTCGTCCTTGGGTTTAATCCCTCCCATTGAGAAAAGGGAATCTAGCCCCCTTAACACATTAATAAACAAAGACACACACTTAGTAAATTGTACCATAAATATATCTATGGAAGAATTATTTATCGACCATGGGAAGACATTGCCTTATCACCCCCAACCAAATGGGGTAGTTGAGTATTTCAATAAAACCTTGCATAAGGGACTCACAAAAGTATGCAACATCGACAAGGACGACTGGGATGATAAGGTACCATCTATTTATGGGCATATTGAACAACATGTAAGAGATTGACTAGATAGACAACCTTCAAACTCATAAATGGGAAAGAATTTGTAGTTCCTTTACATTTCAAAATGAATGCAGAAAGAGTGGCTTATTTGTAATCCAATATGGAGTATGTACTAAGAAGTAAAGGATTGTACTGGATTACCTTGGGAAAAGAATAAAATCCTCATTGATGTCAAAAGGAAAGCCAAATGGGAAATTAAAAATGATGAAGTGTGTGGACTC
>ML793505.1:102957-144711 GCA_009831015.1 Picea engelmannii
TCTGTAACATTTGTCTTAAAAGGTTTTTAATGTGCCAGTAAAGTTCCACTGTCTTCCAATACTTCATGTCTCTTGCCATTGATGTTTCCACATCTGAGACCCAACAAATTGTTGCTTCTACCACCTCCCTCTGTCTGCATGATTCTTTCATGTTGGATGACTATCTTTGCTTTCTCCACATGGTCTTGAAACCATGTTGTAATTTTTGGTGAAATAGTAATGGGCTACAGAGAAAGCTTCCCATTGGATTCGAGAGGACGGAAGCTTCACATATATGGTTGGCCCAAGAGAACATCAGAGACATCCAATGGGGAAACATCACATAATACCTCATCCCTGAAGGGTTGGATGTCATATGAAAATCGACACTTGTTGGCCCTTGGTTATGGAAGGAAGCAAAGAACAAGGAAGAAAAGGTGAAAATTGAACTTCACGGAAGACACAGTAACTGTCACTAGGTCGAAGTGAGAAAAGAGAAAAAAAGATGGAGCGAAGTATGGAAATGCAAGCCGTTGGACGAGGAGATAGAGGATGAGATATCAACAAGGAATATGGATTGAGGACAACTCAGAAAATGGAAAAAGCCACCATTGGATGCTTTGGAGCACTGCGCAAGAAGGAAGGAAAGACAGGTTGGCGAAGCCTGGAAAAAGAGGGTCAAGTTGACCTAGGGTTTTAGACACCTAGGGTGTTGGTATCTAGGGTTTTGGCACCTAGGTTTCAGCCTAGGGTTGTCGATGAGGTTTTGTAATGTATAAATAAAGGTCAAGAGGACCTGGGTAGAGTTGGTATGATATTGTTGTTGATCTAGCTCTATTATTGTGGTGAGATATTACTGTATTGAGAGAGAGAAGTGTTAAGTGAGAGATCCTTCTAGTATTGTAAGATCTATAGCTGTGTGTGAAGGTCAAGTCCTACAGCTGGGTGCACAAGAAAGGGAGAGAAAGAGAGAGAAGAAAGAAGATCTGCTAGATAAGAGCGTAGAAAATAATTGTAGCATTTATCCTAATAAATCATAAGAATAGTTATGTGGATGTAGCCCTAAAGAGAGGGTGAACCATGTACATCTTGTCTTGTGTGTGTGATTGATTCTTTGATCTCTGTCACCATTATATTGTTATTTGCATTGTTGTATTAGATCATATCTATAACTGTGCAGGGTAGATCTAGCTTGGTGAGGGATATATGAATGTTGCCTTGTTGTTGTATTAGATCCACTTGATATTCCCCTGGTTGTAGACATCTTTGTCCTGCAACCCCCCTCTTAGCTGCTTTGGGTGAGACTGCATCTTCTTCACAGGTGTTTTCGAAAGGGCCAATAGCTAGGGCTTGTTGGTGTGCTCTTCGAGTGAACCCTGGGTTTTCCCCTATGCCAACAAATGGTTCCATTGTCGGGACTGGAATATTTGTGAGGGAATGTCAAGGTGGTTCCCATCGAAGACATAGATTCAGAAGTGGATAGAAGATCATGAGAGGGACTTTGTTGAAGCCCAAAACAAGAACCCTAATATTGGGAATCCAAATATTGGCTACAAAGATACATCTTCACCGACATTCACGAGATCTTCTTTGGATGAATCCATCAGAAGTTGTCTGAGTGGTTGGCTAGGTTAGAAGATACCCAGTTCGATATCAGATCTAGAACCCTTGTGGTTTGGACGTCGGTGTTGATCCAGAAGGTCAAAAGAGTCGGTAACGTTGTATCCATAGAAGTAGATCATTGGTTTGATAGTACCATTGGAGGGTATATCACCGAGTTTGTTGTTGACAGAGTAGAATCGTATAGCCAAGCCGAGAGATACTTTTTCAAAGGACACAGAAGAAAAGTTTTGCACTTTTTGAACCTGAGAATCAAGATGTTGTTGCATGGAAAGAATGTCTTGAAGATACAGTAGATCGAGTGGATTTGAAAATACTAATGTTCAGGAATTCAGATAGCGACACGACACAGAAGATGGACATATGCACAGTGGGAGAGTATTCAGAGGGGTTCACCTTGAGAACATGTTTAAGAAAAACTAAGGGGAAGAGGGTTTCTACAATGGATAAGAGGCAGATTTGACAGACGGAGAACATTCAGAACCCGCTATGACAAAGGAAGGAGAAGTCGAAGAACCTCACCAGGATGAGTTTGAAACTTCAGGAACTACACAAACTGTTGAAGTAAGTATTTTTAATCCTCTTGTTATTTCAGCAGCACTAGGTAATCAAAATAATCAGAATCACTAGAGTCCTCAGAGTACTATTACTAGTAGCTCAACATCTACTCAGACAAGAAACCTAGGTAGCTCTATGGAAAATGAGATGAGGCTCCCTATATTTAGGGGAGATGGATCTGAAGATCCTGATCAACATTGGTTTCTGTGTGAAGCCGTATGGAATATCAAAAATGTCACTGATGAAGCTATTAAAAGGACCCAATTTGTCACTACCCTAAAGGATCGCGCACTAAGCTGGTACATGAAGCTTGTACAAGGACTTGCGTAGCCTAAGCCACTGGGAAAGATCAAGAATGCACTGATTGCAGAGTTCAAGAAACCTAAGTCAGAGTCTCAATGTATTACAGAACTGAAGGAGATCAAGCAGAAAGTAGTCAAGCTTGTTTGGGAGTTCGATCAAAGGTTCAAGACCTTAACAGGCCGATTAACTTTTCAGATCCCAGATGAACAAAATAAAGAATGGTTCATTGCTAGCCTTTTACCACACATCAGAGTTCCCCTGATGCAGTAGAATATTTCTTCACAGGAAGAAGCATTGGAAATCACTATGAAGCTTGAATCAACCCCTATGGGAGAATCCACCTCAGGTATAAGACAGATCTTGAGCCAGCTGACTAGTTTATCTCTGCAGATCAGAAGGCCATGATAAGGAACATTTTCCTTTATTCCATGAATATTTGGCCTCAGGAGCACCGAGCCCCTTGAAGCAAGTCAACCTACCCTGGTGCGAAGTATGCAAAAATAGGCATCGCACAGGTGAGTGTTATTACATGCAGAAGTATGTTCAAACTCCCATAAATTTATACTGCACATTCTGTAAGTCTGTGGGGCATGATGATAGGGATTGTAGGGCCTATGACCTTATACACAAAAAATTGAGGGACATATACAATATCCAAGGCGAAGCAAAACAAGATGGAAACACTCCGCAGTATAACTCCCCAAGAAGAGGAAATTTCAATCCTCGCGGTGGATATAGAGGACAAGGACGAGGAGGAGGAATGGTTCGAGGCTGAGGATAGATCATCTATTACAACTACGCACAACCAGGACACTTGGCAAGGGATTTTCAGAATCCTTACACTACATGCAGTTATTGCAGCTCATTCGACCATGTTATAGAAGATTTCCCTATGCTACTATCTAAGTTGCAGGAAAGATGAGGACCTCAAAAGAATCCATAAGTGAAATTGATATATGTTGAGCCTCACAGGGAAGACCCTAAAGTCATTTTTATCACTCAAGGAGGTGCTGCTATAGGAGAGGATAGAATGACTCAAGGAAAGATTGCAAAAGACTCAGGTATCAGGAAGGCTACAGAGAAGACCCGAAATTTCAATGCAAAGAAAGAAAGACAAATATTTGAGGAAGAAAGACAAAAGTTTAAAGTAGATCAAGGTTTCTCATCAAAAATAAAGCCAGAAATAAAAGAATATGGAATGCCTTAGGCATTTGATCAATATTCTTCACCACAGGAGGGAAAAGAGGTAAGAAAGCTCATGGAATTTTTATGCACCTGTGTAAGTTGATTCAAGATAAAGGCGACGTACAAGAGCTACAAAACTTAATTAGACAGTATGAAATAGGAAAGATAGACCCCTTACCGAATAAGGTAGTACATCAAATCAGAAAAAGGAGAAGGACAAATAAAGAATTACACTTGAATGCTCAAATAGGAGAGTATGATATAGACTATGTGGTCCTCGACTTAGGGTCAGAGGTCAATGTCATGATGAACCAAACCTGGGAACTGATGGGGAAACCGAAGTTTATCTACTCCCCTATCAAGCTTAGGATGGCTAACCAACAAGCTGTCAACCCCTTTGGCAGATTGGAACATGTCCCTGTGGACATCGATGGAGTGAGAATGTTCACAGATTTCGAGGTAATTGAAATTGTTGATGACATTTGCCCTTACCCTGCACTGTTAGGAATTGATTGGGCCTTTGATAACTCCATAGTGGTTGATTTGAAGAAAATATGAATAACATTTGAAAGAGATGGCCTTCAGTTCATTGCACCCTTAGATCCAGATGAGGGTCCGCAATATACAGAGCCCATCTGAGAAGAAGACCACGCATATGAACTGGAAAACATATACAAACTGACAGCCAGATAGTAGGATTACATCAACCCTACAGTCGATGGGAATCTGAGTTGGTGAAGTGACAACACATGTTCAACAGATTCAAAATAAGCGTTGGAGAACCGGCAGAACCAGATGTACAAAGTATCTACCAGAAGATGTGCCATATTAACTAGACAAGTTCGTTGGATCGACACAATAGTAAGTAACTTACCCACATTTGATGTTCTAAACCCTTTATAAGCCTTCCTATAAGATTTGAAATAAAGTGTACCAACACAACAGAGGTTGTTGGCAATGAATGAGGCCCTGAAATCCACAACAACAAGATGGTGGGGAGCCCACAAAATAAATATTACAAACTGGGTACAATGTCGAACTTTGATGACAGCGCGGTTCTCAACACAAGTAGAAGGATGCGAAACAAGGTACATAGGTCGAAGCTGCCCAAAATACCATGTGTGGAGATGTGAAGAGGCCTGGAGTGACATTCCCTGAGAACAATGGGTGCATAGATTCATTAACACACTGGACACAACCCCTATCAATTGGTACCATCAAGTGGAGTTGCACCTCATCACTGTAGACTGGGAAGGTATGATTCAGAATTTTGTAACCACCTTTTTATTTGAAAGTGAATATCCTTCAGTAGACCAAGCATTACAGATTGTGAGACAGAAGTTTTTCTAAGAGGCATCTAGCCTCCCTATGGAACAAGAAGAGGACGAATGGACTACACCTCTCCAAAAATTGCAAAGTTGCTACAACATCAATGCCAATGATGATGATCCCAGGAAGGTAAACATCACTGAAACAGAAGGCCAAAGATATGTGGAAGGACCGGGAGTTGAGATACCATTTATTGGTCAGCCAATCAAGATTAAAAAAGTCAATATTGGGACAGAGGAGACACCAAATCTTGCCAATATCGGAGATTACTGGGATGTTGCTACCATTGACAAGATTACAAAGTTGTTTCAAGAATATCAGGACTTATTTCCAACCAAGTTCACTGATATGAAAGGTATCAAAGGTCCTATGGGAGAGATGAGGATACCTTTGAAACCAGGTGCGAAACCAGTCAAGCAAAGACCCTACATATTGAACCCAAAATATAAGGAAAAAGTGAAGATTGAGCTCGAGAGAATGTTGGAAGCAGAGATTATTGAACCTGTCGAAGAGTCGAAGTGGATTAGCCCTATGGTGGTACAAGACAGGCGAGATCAAGATCTGTGTAGATATCAAGAAGTTGAATGATGACTGTCTGCATGACCCTTTCCCGACACCATTTACTGATGAAGTATTAGACAATGTGGGAGGCTAGGAGGTATATTCTTTTACAGATGGATTTTCAGGATACCATCAGATCCGGATTGCCAAGGAGGATCGCCACAAGACCACATTTTCCACAGAATGGGGATCCTACCAATACACAATAATGCCATTTGGACTGAAGAATTCCCCAACCATCTTTTCCAAGGTGGTGGTCGAATCATTCAAAGAATTTCTGCATAAATTTTTAGAAGCATACTTTGATGACTGGACTGTGTTTAGTTTGTTGAAGAATCACATTGAATGTCTGAGGTTAATGCTAGACAAATGTAGACAGTGCCAGATTTCTTTAAATATGAAGAAGTGCATCTTCTTCTCACCATTCGAGGTTTTGTTAGGACATATTGTATGGAAGCAAGGATTACTGGTAGATCCCTCTAAAATCACCATCATAGTTTATTTGTCACCTCCTACTTCAGTCAAACAAATGCGCACTGCGCTAGGACATACTAGATATTAAAGGAAATTCATTAAAGGTTATGCTCAGATCATAGCACCGATGGAGAAGCTGTTGAATAAAGACTGTCAGTTTGGTTGGACAGACGAATGCCAACAGAGCTTCTACACACTGAAACATAAGATGGTGACTACGCCCATTTTGTTTCCATATTGGAGCAAGGAGTTTCATGTGCATGTTGATGCTTCTTCTATTGCCTTAGGAGAAGTATTGGCACAAGATAGAGAAGGGGATATCGACCATCCATTAGCTTTTTTTAGCAGGAAGCTATATACAAATGAAGTTAATTACACCACTACAGAGAGAGAAGGATTAGCCATGGTGTACGCACTGCAGAAATTTTGCCACTAGTTGTTGGGAGGACACTTTAAAATGTTCACAAATCACTCTGCGTTGAAGTACCTAGTCAAAAAGCCAATGTTGGGGGGGATAATATACATATGTCTTCTGCTATTTCAAGAATATGATTTTCAGATCATAGTTAAGCCAGGAAGAATGAACAAGGGCCCTGACCACTTGTCGAGGTTGGAACATGGTGAAGAACCCACTAGTTTGGAGGATACATTGTCGGATGCACAACTACTCGCCATTAGAAAGATTGATGACCACTTCACAGAAATAGTCTAGTTCCTGTCAACAGGAATGGAACCTACTGAGTATACAATTCCCAAGAAGAAACAACTAGTGGTGTGCACTGTAGACTTTTCACTAATAGTTGGTCAGCTATACAAGATGGGACCCGATGAGATATTAAGGAGGTGTGTTATGGAGACAAATCAACCATTGATCCTCGTAGAAGCTCATGAAGACATCATAGGAGGACATTATGCAGGGAAATCAACTACGCAAAAGTTTCTTAGAGATTGACTTTGGTGGCCTACCTTACACAAAGATGCTAAAGATTATGCCAGAGCCTATGATGTATGCCAAAGAGTTGGAAAACCATCCTGAAGAGATGAAATTCCATTAGCACTGCAAATGACCCTACAAGAATTTGAAAAGTGGGCCATTGACTTCGTGGGACCTATAAACCCACTAGGAAATCACATAGGAGCACGGTACATAATTACTGCGAAAGAATACCTGACTAGATGGGATGAATCAAGAGCAGTAAAGGACTGTAGTGCAACTATAGTTGTGTTTTTTATATTTGATGACATAATAACCAAGTTTTGATGCCCCAAGACCCTTATGAGTGATCAAGGCACACACTTCATCAATAAAACAGTTGAAGCCCTGATTGAGGAATTTGCAATCCACCATCAAAAGAGTACACCTTACCATCCACAAGAAAATGGAACAGTTGAATCATTCAACAAGATCTTGGAGACAACATTAATGAATATTTGCATCGTGAACAGGGATGACTAGGATTTAAGAGTGCCTGTAGTATTATGGGCCCATAGAACCACTTGTAATAAATTAACAATGTAGATCCCTTTCAAGTTGGTTTATGGTCTTGAAGTTATTGTCTCGATGGAATACTTGGTGCCAAGCTTAATAATTGTTGCATTTACAGACATGGATGATACTAGCATTGTTTGCGAGAGGCTTGCACAGCTGGTTGAACTGGAAGAAGAAATATTTATTGCAGGATTCCATCAGCAGGTTCAAAAGGAACGAGAGAAGGCATATCATGACAAGAACATCAAGAAGAAGGCATTCAAACAGGGTGATTTAGTATTATTGTATGACAGTAAGCTTACAAAACATCCAGGGAATTTCAGGATGCATTGGCTCGGACCCTATGAGGTCGCCTATGTTACCAAAGGGGGACTTGCATAGCTAAATACATTGAACGGAGAGTGGAAGGAAGGATTAGTGAATGGGAGTTGGCTAAAGTTGTACTATGACAACCAGTTTCCTTGCAGACCTTAGTAAAAGAAAGAAGAAAAGGGTCTAGGTACTAGGTGTAGTTGAAACTGGGTACCAGACACAGAAAAGACAGTCTGCACAAGGATGGGAAGGAGGCATAGAGCAAAAAGCAAAGGTTTCCCTGTGCGGTCCAAAGTTGAAGTAAAATAGAAGGATCAGATCTGAAGTACCTCGAGATGAGTCATGAGTGAGTGTTGAGGGCATGTTGGCCCTTGGTTATGGAAGGAAGTGGAGAACAAGGAAGAAAAGGTGAAAAGCGAACTTCACAGAAGACATAGTAACTATCACTAGGTCGAAGTGAGCAAAAGAGTAGAAAAGATGGAGCGAAATATGGAAATGAAAGACGTTGGATGAGGAGATCGAGGATGACAAACCAGCAAGGAAGATCGATCGAGGAAAACTCAAAAAATGGAAAAATCCATTGTTGGATGCTTTGGAGCACCGCGTGAGAAGGAAGGAAAGATAGGTTGGCGAAGCCCGAAAAAAGCGAGTCAAGTTGACCTAGGGTTTTAGACACCTAGGGTGTTGGTATCTAGGGTTTTGGCACCTAGGCTTCAGCCTGGGGATTTTGGTGAGGTATTGTAATGTATAAATAAAGGTCAAGAGGACCTGGGTCAGGTTGGTATGATACTGTTGTTCATCTAGCTCTATTTTTGTGGTGAGATATTACTGTATTGAGAGAGAGAAGTGCTAAGTGAGAGAGCCTTCTGGTATTGTAAGATCTTCAGCTATGTGTGAAGGTCAAGTCCTGCAGCTAGGTGCGCAAGAAAGGGAGAGAAAGAGAGAGAAGAAATAAGATCTGGTAGCTAAGAGCACAGACAAGAACTGTAGGCTTTATCTTAATAAATCATAAGCACAGTTTTGTGGACGTAGCCCTAGAGAGAGGGTGAACCACGTACATCTTGTGTTGTGTGTGTGATTGATTCTTTGATCTCTGTCACTGTTATATTGTTATTTTCATTGTTCTATTAGATCAGATCTATAATTTTGTAGGGTAGATCTAGCTTGGTGAGAGATATATGAATGTTGCCTTGTTGTTGTATTAGATCCACTTGATATTCCCCTAGTTGTATACATCTTTGTCCTGCAAGCCCCCTCTTAGTTGCTTCGGGTGAGACTGCATCTGCTTCGCAGGTGTTGCTAAAAGGGTCAGTAGCTAGGGCTTGTTGGTGTGCTCTTCGAGTGAACCCTGGGTATGCCCTTGTGCCAACAATACTGTTGGCTGACACGAAGATCTCATCCTTGGTGAAGCCACCCAATGTTGTATGGTTGCGGGTGTGGTGTTGTCGACAATCCTAACTGTTTGACGACCTCTACTGAGATGAGGTTATTTTGGCTTCCGATATCAACAATAAAATGCAGTGAGCCTCCCTTCACCCACATCTGTGAATGAAAAAAGGCACTCCCCCTCTTCAGGATCTGTTGGTTCTTCTGGTTGAATTGTTGCGGTCGCGACAATAGCAGTGGGGTCTGCATCGATGATCTATCTTTTACCAGTATTTTCAGAATCAGATTATGAATCAGGGTTCGGCTCCTTGTCTTTGATCTCGGCCACCAATCACTGTTTTGAGCGACATTCATCGGTGTTGTGCCAGGGGATTTTGTGGAAATCACACCATTTTCCAGTGTCCTTCTTCTTTTTTCCGTGACCCTTCTTTTCCTATGGCTTGGACTGGTTTTCAGGAGACTGTTTGTTAGGGACATCTTTCTCATACTTTGGTTGTTGCGTATTTGCAGACCCGAACTCCCATTTTTTCTAGTTCTTAAATTTCTTCTTGATTTTAACATCATATCAATAAGCAACACCGAGTGATGAGATATCTAGAAAATTCATTTCAGTTTGGATGTATCTGTGTAGAGCCCCACGGTATTTCAAAACCAAATTTTGTTCGGAGTCTTTGATACCCATATTGGTGCGCAAGGTATGGAAGGTATTGGTGAACTCTAGAACTGCTTGGCCCCTCTCTTTCTGCAGTGTGTTCCATCTCATGTATTGGTCCTCATAGTTGCCAATAGGGTAATATTGTTCCTTTACCGCATCCACAAAAAAATCACAAGTGGGCTCGACCCCATATATTCCAGAATCCTCTGTGGAAATCTGCTCCCAATAATTTTCCCACCAATGTTTGACATGGGGGAGAGATTTAAGGAGTGAGAAGGTGATATTTTCTCTATCGGAAAAATTGTGAACAGAGAAATAACCTTTTAGCAGGTTTAACCATTTTTCTAGGGCTTATGCATCTATCTGTCCTTCAAATATAGGAATATCAAAAGTAACTTGTACCTTGAAAGGAGAGGTGCCTCCAAAGTGGTTGTTTGATGAATATGCCCCTATTGCTATCGGAAGGCATTGAAGGATGTGGGAAAAATTCTCCATCATTTCATCCCTCTGTCGCATGAGAGATTTCTCAAGCAATAGCTTAATAGAATCTTCTGCTCCGTTGTTTTTATTTTCTTCCGCCATTAAGAGTTTCTTGGGTGTGAGAGTGATTGTCCTCAAGAGAGACAAGATCGAGACCCAACTTTCTATACTCATACCTCGTCGGGGACATGCACTGAAAACGATCAAGAGCAGCCTACTCTGATACCATTGATCCGGATTATTTTTGGCATGAAATGAGAGCGGAGATATAATAAAGAAATACACAGAGATATCGCAGATATCCAATAATATAACAGAAATGTATCAGAGATGCAACCATAAACACAGAGATACAGTAATACACGATTTATATTAATGAAAGAAATATACAGAGACTGTAAAAATACAGAGTGAAAGACTCGCTATAATGGTGGCATCTTATCTCTGAGAAGAGATGTGATGGATACTCGCATTCGCAAGAAGATGATTCTTATAATGAGGCTCTAAGGGCCTTTTTAACATAAGGAAAATCCAAAACCCTAACCCTGGAAGATGAAAAGCCAAAAGGTTTGCGAGCCCCATGGGGGTATTTGATACGTCAACTTCCCAGGGGTGTAACTTTTTCATATGATCTCTGTTTGGGGCGCTCGATGCACCATTAGAAATATATATCCAAGGACTACAACTTTTGTGCGAGAAAAATTGAACTTCATTCCATGTTACTCCATGTTTTCCCAAAAAACGTTGTTTAGGGCCTCAAAATGGTTCCGGAAGTTCACGACCCGAAAAACTGCTAAAAATAGTAAATTACCAAAATTGCCAGAAAACTATTTTGAGCCAGTTGGAAAAGGTGGGTGGCCACCGATATCCACCTGGATCATCTGTGGCCATAACACACATTTCCCTCTATATCTTAAATTGCGACCATAGTGGATAAGAACTACCATGGGTGGGCTGGAAGCCCGGCCCTACCAAAGCATTCCTCCCAGACCAGGGGTCACAGGTTCGACTCTTGTGGGGTCCATACAATTTTTCCAAACAAAGCAATGGAGGGGTGCCAAGTGGCAGCCCACAACTGAGCCACGTGGCACCATGCCATTCGCCAAGATAAGGACACATGTCTAAATACCATTCATCCACTTGTCAGCCATCATCTACCCAGTCAGCATGCCACTCCTATGCCATGTCATTGTACGGTCAACTGTCACGTCAACATTGTACGGAATGTATAGTCAGCTAAAATTTTGCATGTTGGAAAAACGAACAGAATGAGATATCTTGCTCATACGAAGTTTGTTTGATCCCATTCAAGTTGTGTTGGGTTCGTAACGATGATACCTACCCACACGTCCGTTTTGAAGTAATTCTAAGAACTTTGATTTTTAGGCCTTCCTGGACACATTTTAGTTCCTGGATCCACTTTGGATCACAGCTCCCCACTAAGACCTTTTGGTCCTCCAAAAGGTTACTAACCAGTCATCAAGTGCGGGATAGGCCACCCCACTTGTTCTTTGTCTTTAAACTTTGTCCTGTGCACCTGTCTCATCAAGATCAATTGTAAAACAACCATGATAACTGACAGCATATTGTTAGCCATTTGTACTATGTCAAATCTTACTAAAGCCACTATCACCCATGTTGACAACATTAATAATGATAACATCATAAATATGACTGCAAATGAGCTAATATGTTTTTAATACTTGCACGACATTAGCTTATCTTGAAGCAAACTATGATTGAACTTCCATTCTACAATCATCTCATGTTCTTGCTTAAGATCAATTGCTTGAATTGGGACAATTATAGGTGTGTTGCTTGCATGAGTTTCCTTCCTTAATTGTTCCATTGTTTGAAGACATTGATTTTATTTTAAGTGATGAGCATGTACAACATATTCCTTTCCTGCTTTGATTAAGTGATATTGATTTTGTTCCCTGTAGAAGATTGCTTTGTGATCATACAAATAAGGACTCCCTAAAACCATTCCACATTCATTGAGTGGAACCACATCACACATTACCTCATCCACAAAGTTAGATGAAATTGCAAACTTTAATGTGCATTGCTTTGTTATGTGCAATTTATGATTGTTGCTTATCCATTTAAGTGAGTAAGGCTTAGGATGCATCTGAGTGTTTAATCCCAATTGTTTAACCACTTCCTTTGAAATCAAGTTAGATTGAGATCCACTATCTATCAATGTGTTGACCTTAGTATGCCTCATAATGACCCTTGTGTGAAACAATTTACTTCTAAAATAAAATCCATCACCAATTTTACCTATCAAACCAATCACTGTGATTTTAGATTGATCACCCGAATTCGATCCCAAGTTTGTTGGTTGTGATGTTGTTGCAACTATTTGCCTCCCTTTCTCTCTTTGAACCACTTCAGTCTCTTCTCAAGATGCAATTTCTAGCAATGGTCATCATCATGCCCTTCTTTCTTGTAATTCTTGCAAGAGAGTTTTTCTTCCTTTCTTGCCACTGAATTTTCCTTCTTGCGATTCCACTTCCTTTTGTCCTCTTTTCTTGAAGACGATTCCCCTGATACACCAACTCATGTTTTCCCTGCCTCAGTGAATGTTGCTTGAACAAAATCCTCATCAAGTTTAGTAGGTACAAACATAAATATGGTGTTACGAATACGTGCAGGTAAACCTCCTATATACTTCATAAAAGTTTCTTGGGTATGTAATGGAATGTCTAACGTTAATGTCATCTTACGAAATTCATTTGTGTATTATTGCATTGTTTGTCCCTTTCTTATCTTAAGACCTTGCCATTCAATTAAATCCTTCTCTTTATAACCCAAAGGATAAAAAAAAAATTAAGTGAAAAAAAAAAAAACTTGCCATGATGGAAATACATTACCCACTTGTTGCGTGTCATTTTGCAACTTGCTTTGCCACCAGATGAGTGATGTGCATGCAAGTTGAAGAGATGCCAATTTGATTCGAGTTGCCTCATCCTTTATTTTTTGCACACTGCAATAAACCTCCATCTTTCTGACCAAGTTATCAAGCCTCTCTGCATTGACTTCACCATCATACATGGGTAATTCAAATTTCACATCAAGCTTAAGTAAAGGCATATCATTTTTATGTTTATGGGAATGTTTTCTTGCGGTGGATTTGGAACTTGTACTTGAAGAAGAAGAAGTAGATGGAGAAGAAGGAGGTGAAGGAGGAGTTTTAGTAGGATCTTATCCTTCTTCACTTTTGGCCTTTGAAGAATCGGTCTCTTCCGCTCCAAGTAATCATCATATAGAACCTTCACCATATCCGACATGGTGAATAAAGTCTTTGGAAACTATTTATCCTCGTCATGAGAAAGTCCCTCTTCCAATGCCATCTTCTCACATTGAGAAGTTATTTTTCTCGATCCAATCTCAGGATTATCTTCAACAAGATTTCCTTCACCACGATTCATCTTTTCCCTGGTAATCATGCAAACTCAAAAACCAACCGTCAACCTACTCTAATACCACTTGATCTGAAAATATCTTTTGGAGACTATGGTTGAGTTTTAAAAAATGAGTTCATTAACCATTTAAGAAATTGATGAAAGAGGAATAACTAATGATGTAACATGGCAGTCATAATAAGATATACAGATTTGGAAATAAGGACAAGAATCAGCAAACCATAACAACAAAATTTGTTAACGAAGTTCGGCAATATCACCTACGTCTCCGACACTTTGTTTCAGTGGGTGAGGTTTTCTTATTTATATTCAAAGCTTCAAAAGTACATCATAAAAGTGCCAAATGGATTACAAACTGATTTGGTTGTGTTCTGCTAGATCTCATGAACCCAACACAACTGACAGCACTGAAAATGGATGAACAAAGCTCCCATAAATGGCCTGCAAAGTTGCTCTCTTCAATGGATTCCCTGCATAAAAATGTCTTTGGCTTTACAATTCTTCAGCATTTTTCCTCTTCTGAACCTATCCAAGGATACCAAGAACCTCTGGTTTATATAGGCTTTAAGTTGGCAACAAACTCCCAACTTCCTCCCAAGATCTGGCCTCAAAAATAGCTCCATATCCTCCAATAATGGCTAAAATCTCCAAAACATGCTTAAAAATCACTAAAATATTTAACATATAGTTAAAAACCCACAAAATTTGCAAATATTGGGTGCAACCCCTTATCTTCGGGCTCCTGGTCATATATGCATGCTCCCTGTGGCCAAGCGCTATGTGTTGGCCCCTTAATCGTCGGCCCCTAGTCATGTGGCTTGTCCATATGGTCGCTACCTTAGTCTCCACATGCCCCCTGCTAGCTTGGCCCTTGGTCATAGCCCCCTAGTCACGTGCCTTGGTCGGCGGGCTAGCCCAACTGACTGGCACTAACCCCACAAATTTGTGCCAAGCATATTAAGGACTGGGTCGTAGGTCATATGGAAAGGTCACATGCTAACGCGTCGAGGCTTAAACAATCTGCACACCAGAGTGCTTTGACGTGGATATATGGTTTGCAAAAGGACCACGAGCTAGGGCCTAGCCCCAAGCCTTGGCTCCGCGACAATAACACACATTCCCCTTTAAATATTAAATTACGACCATAGTGGATAAGAACTATCGTGGGTGGGCTGGTAGCCTGGCCCTGCCAAAGCATTTTTCTTGGACCGGAGGTCATGGGTTTGACTCTCATGGAGTCCATACAATTTTTCCAAACAAACCAATGGAGGGTGCCACGTGGCAGCCCACGACTGGGACACGTGGCACCATGTCATTCACCAAGATAAGGACACGTGTCCAAATACCATTCATCCACCTACCAGCCATCACCTTCCCAGTCAGCATGCCACTCCCTTGCCACGTCACTATACACTCGTACAGCATGTACAGTCATCTTCCACATCATCATTGTACAATGTACAATCAACAAAAATTTTGCATGTTTGTCAAAACGAACAGAACGTGATATCTTTCTCATACGACATTTGTTTGAGCCCATTCAAGTTGCATTGGGTTCATAATTACGAGGCCTATGCACACATCCATTTTGAATCAATTATGAGCACTTTGATTTTTAGGCCTTCCTGGACCCATTTTAGTTCCTAGATCCATTTTGGATCACTACCTCTAGCCATTTGTTTCCATGCTTAGACGAAGAGCACACGAATGAGAAAGAGTGAATGAAGATGATTTATTGAATGATGAACCCCAAAAATGAATTATCAACAAAACAACAACCCCCAAACAACCCACATGCAAGGTTTTTATAATTACAAGAACCAAGAACCACATGGCTTCCCCAAGAAGCTCATGTAACCACTTTTCTCTATTAAAACCAATATGGGTAAATAAAATATGATAAAAATACTTAGCACCTTTATCCCCTTGTCTCTTGGAATCATATCCCCCTATCTCGTGTCCTTGTCTATCTTGCAACCAGTTATGCATTTTATTAATATATATAGAAGTATTACATTTCCTAGGCACTCAATCCCTTTTCAACTTTACCGGCTCACCAACCTAAGTCACAATTACATAATATATTCTAGTTCATAGGGATCAAAACTGAGGGTGTTACACTATTAGTTCTAATGGCTCTGCTCTACGTCTATGTCCATTAGACTCTTTCTCCTCATTTTCCAAGATAATATTTAGGCCCCTCACTTCTTTCTCATGGTTATGATTTCCTTGGGAATCATCCATGCTTATAGTCCTGGTATTGAACTTGATTTGTTATTCATGCACCCCTAACTCTACAAAATGTGCATGAAACAAAATTCTCTTAGATAAGAATAACTCTACAATTCTAGAAAATTTATGCATAATTTTTTCCCTTTTAAGGCCACTAGTCATCTTCGTTTAATTTTCTAAGAATTTTTGTTTCTCCCAAATTATGGGTAAACAGGTTGATTCTACTATTCAATATATTTCCATTGACTACTCTCTTACTCAATTTTGAGCTCTAAGATAAAAGTTATGGCCCTTTGAAATCAACATTTTTTCCCTTTTATACCGAACTTATTGGTACAATTATTCTCAAAGGCCGTGGCCCTTTGAAATCAACATTCTTTCTCTTTTATACCTAACTTATTGGTACAATTATTCTCAAAGGCCAACTTCTACCACCTGTAGAATAAAATATGTCAAGAACTAGAAAAAATCATGTATCAGGAATAGATAGTATTTCTAATGGTGAAAAACAACCTTCAAAATTTGATCTAGTACTCCAATCGCTTTCTATAGTAATATGGAATTGACAACTTTGTCCTTTTTTCACTTTCCCCAGACTTGTAATTTGTATCCAAAGTGGTTATCTCCCAAACTGGGTAGAACTGATAAATATTCACTATGATAGAGTTGTTTGGCTTGTTATGGAGGTAAATTGTTGAGTAAATGATTTTTTCCATATTTTTTTATCTAGGATATCTTTTCATCCTATGAAGATATCAAAAATCCCCAAAACGTGGCCTGAAATAGTGGATTTGGACTTGTTTTGGCACCTCCACTCAAAACCCTTTTAAATTAGGCCAAAATATTCACTGGGTATTTCCATGCATGGTCATGTTCCTTATTATCCAAATATCACATGTAGTGGGATCTCTTCTATTTAGCACCACCTTTCTCTTCAAAAGTGATAATTTACATTTCCTGGCAATCTAGAGTTGAATGAACCAATGGGCCTCACTGAAAAATGTATACTCCTCAATACAATGGACTTAAACTCAAAATCGAATTTGTATCTAAGCAAATCTTCTCTTATTATGGTTAAAACTATATTTTAGCTCTAGATTTTTCTTTAATACACATTTTTCTTTGTTGACATGTCATCCTTGTTGATGTGGATAACACATGTAGTTGACATGGCACAAGTTTCCACTTGTTAGCAAGTGATTAATTCATGTCATTTGTTTGTCCACCTAGGTGCCTCATCATCATATGAATCTTCCTTCTCCCTCTCTTCTTTTACCAAATTCATGGGCCCTCTGGCCCCTTTTTTATTTTCCACACCTGGCATTGTCCTAGCCATGGATGAGAGAGAGGATCCCACTTTGCACCTGCCTCCTCCATGTGGTACACCGTACTTGGCTGATCCTTTGAGATAAGATACAATGTCTTGCCTTCATCAATATCAATGGCCCATAGTCACTTCAGAACCACAAATGCTCAATGAATAACATGAAAACTTACCTCCAAAATATCTAATGGTTGATATTAATCATGTCTAATGATGGGATTTGATTCGAACCCAAAGGTGATCAGAGGTTAATAATTCAACTTGACTCTGAAATATCCACCGTTAGAGATTCAGTCGATCAAACAGTGGATATTGATTTCAAGATTAGAAGTGATTGGAGTTTATTAATGTAACTTGACTCCAAAATATCCAATGATGTAGATTCATCTGATCCAATGATGGATATTGATTTCAAGATGAGAAGTGATCAGAGTTTAGTAATGTAACTTGACTCTAAAATATCTAACGACAAAGATTGATCGAATCCAACAACCCAGATTGATTTTGAAGCTACAATTGTTCGACCCTTAATAGAGAAACTTGACTTTGAAATATCCAATGGTGAGGGTTGATTTGATCTAACAAACTATATTTATTTCGGATTCAAAAGTTCTCACCCTTTAAAAAACTAACTCTCCTCCGAAATATCCAACGATGGAGGATGATTGTGATCGATGATCATTGTTTATTTCAGGATGGGAAACACTCGCCCAATAACAAGGTATGTTCATTTCAAAATGAACTGCATTATGATACATTTCCACCTCCATGTGTCGATTTGACTACCACATGGCATCTCCACATCATTATTGATGTCACCCATATAGAAAATTCCAAATTTTCCAACTTTGTCAAAAATGCCTATTTTCTAGAAATTCCCATCTGCTATGAAATTTATAGGTTCAACAAGTCTGCAATTGACCCTTCTTTTTCATTGAATTTGAGATTGCAACTATCAATTTGACTCTTTTACTTGTCCATTCATCACTTCTTCTGGATTTTTCCCACAATTGGGGTTTTCACCCAATTTCACTATTTTCTTCCATGGCCAACTCTACAAATTCAAAAACCAACCCAATAATACCAATATGTAGCTATGTATTTAAACATTCATGCCTCTGTAACTCAACTGCCACTAAATTCAACCATTCTTGGGCAATTCCAAACCCATAATTTTTGAATTCATATTTTTCTTCCAATTTATTTTTTGAGAATTTTATCTGACATTTTGTATGCAACCTACAAATTTTCCTTTTTTTCTACAAATTAAATTATATCCCATACATCTTTAGTAGTGTTACCTTAGCTCTGATACCACTTTGTAACATACCAAGTACCCTATGTTCACTATTGGGCGTACGAGGTATTTTGAATTTCATAATTTACCCATTAAATCATGAAAAATATAGCATTAACCACATACAATAACACTTATCTTTAATGAAAGCACAAACTTGTTGTTAACATGAGAAATTCCTCCCAGTTGTAGGATTTTTTACACCAAATCTTTCTACAATATGCCACCCCCCTTATGGGGTTATGAGTCCATAAGGATTAACAAGTAGTCTCGCAACCCAATTCCCACAAATTTTCATCCTATTCACTCATGCAAACATCTCAATCACCAGATCTCTTTCCCCCTTCAATATGAACAACCCAAAGAGCGGATACACTTCTCTGCAATGTAGTCCCTCATGTTATCACACCACTTTCTAGGCTCCAGCACAAACTATCTAGGAAAGTATCAACACTAGGATCTATACAGATTCTCAATGTCAACTTTCACAATAGAATTGCAATTCAACCTTATCACAGGCTCGGCTTCATTTCTCTTGCAACTCCCTCTCATGTAGAATGATGGTCAAAATCCCCTAAACACAAGGATTAAGTATGCATGATTTGAACTTGCCACTTGGCACCCAATTAAGAATCACTTTTGAGAACTTTTTCTAAACTTAGGCTAAAATGTTCATGTGACTCTTACTTTGGAATATAATATTGTATTTGGCATTAAACCCCCTTTTTAGGCTTCCTAGCCCTTGTTCATCTCTCATGGTGTCACGAATAGCATAAATAGTAGTGCAACAACTATAAATATATACAACTATTGTTTTGCTTGCAACTTTACATCCCCAAATCTGCCTCATAATGTGAATGGGTCAGAGGTAATGGAAAACATATCAAAATCTAGTTGGAAATATTATAGAATCATTATTTATGAAAATGAATAGTTTTAGAGTACTTCCATGATGTCACTCCTAAAGTAAAGCTTGGTAATCTAAATATTGGAATCCATCCAACAAGGAGGAAAAAGTATTTTGGAATTGGGAATCTCCATGCAATTTCTTGGATATTTGCATGGACACAAACTAGATTTGTTTTAAGGGCATGGCTTGGTGTTGGGGCCAGCCTTGAAGCAACTTGTGCAAAAGGATACAAAGAACAATTACAATTCATGTACATAGAATGGCCATTCTTTCACTGCATAATTGATTTAATTGAAATAGTACTCGTAAAGTCAAATATATCCATTGCTAAGCACTATGATGAAGTTTTGGTGTCTCCTTGTAGACAGAAGTTAAGTGGAGAGTTGGGAGAATCCTTTTGGATGACAAAAATATGTATTTCTTATGAGTGGGCATAAAAAAACTCACAAAAAACAACAAATGTCTAAATCATTTGATTGAAATCACATAAGACAAAATGTTCAAACCTTTTTCAGGCCGCGACATGGGACGTAGCTCTCTGAAGTTTGAAGAGGAGCGACATGTTGCACTAAACTTTTTTGTTGTGATATATTGCATCAAAAATTCTTTTCCTATGACAAAGTAGTAAACATTACTCCAGCATATAAGACAAAACATCATCCAAGAGTTGCTACACGAGGCACAACTCTCTAAAATTTAGAAAGGTTGTGATCGGGAATTTCACTCCAAAATTTAGAAAGGCCGCAACAAAGGGTGCATCACTCCAAGTTTCTTGGTGATCCTCACCAAAGTTTCCAAGTGTGCTCATAGTCCAAAGTTTTAAAGGGGCACATAATTGCAAAGGTTTCCTAAAGTTGGGCATATAAGGGTTGTTATTACTTGAGGCTATAACTATGAATTTTTCGTTGTTATTACTTGAGGCAATAAATGTGAATTTTTCTAAAGGCTAAGGGGCTTTTGGCTTTTGGATATTTCATGTATTATTGCTGAAATTTAAATGAGGATTATTGTTGAAATTTAAATGAGGAGAAGCCAACTTTTGTTAAAGTTTTTTTTTTTAGAATTTTGATTTTTGTGTGTATATATTGTGGATTATTCTGTTACTTTTGTTGGAGTTGTGTAAGAATGTATCTCACACTATAGATGTAGATTATTCTTATGTGTAGTTGTTGCATTCTTATTTTTATTCTTTGGAAATGTTTGTCTAAATATGTGAGCATAGGGCTATAGATGTTTGTTTTAATGTTGTATTTTTCTAGGTTTGTAGTTATTTACTCATATACTTGTCTTTATTCTCAGGGAACTAATTCATGGGTCATTGACAAGAGCATGGTTGGTTATGTGCTTACTTATTGATTAATATTAGTCATGTTTGGATACATGCATTTTCATCTTGCATTTCATTCTTTAGTTTAGAAAACCATAAGTGGTGGACTAAGTTGCAATTGTTAATCCCCAAAATCAATAATAATTGTTGATCCATAATCCAGGTGTGTTCCTTATTCCAAATGGTGAGGAGTCTAATTGGGAATTTCCATTGGGGGTAACCCCTGTTGTTGATCAAGGTCATTTTGATATGTTAACAAGTGTGCAACATTATACCACCAAGTTTGGGAAAATGGTCATTATGTTGGGTATATCTCACAAGAACCTAGATTACATACTCCCCAAGTATTTGGGTGGTCTACATAGGCAATTGATGTTATTTAAAAGTAGGATAGTTTATGAGGCCTATGTTCAAGCATAGTATCTAGAGAATATGGGTAATAATAAATGACTACTAAGTGGTTCTAAGAAGGAATACCTCCAAGATGCTTCCAAGGGAAACAAGTGGAAAGGAAAGGTCAAGAAGACAACCACCATTACACATCAGTGCAAGGATCCAAACAACCACTATAATTATTGTAATATTGATGGACACACCAAATATAATTGTTCGAAGATACATCTAAAGTTGAATCCAAATAACAACAAGAAGGATTTCAAGAAGAATAAAATGTTGTGCTACAACTTATATATAGATGAGAATATTGTTTGTGCTACAACTTATATATAGATGAGAATATTTTTTGTGCTACAATGTGGAAGGGGGTGAACCTGAGTAGCCTCCATCCATGGGAAGAGAATGAAACGGATAAAATCTTCTATGTTAATATCTTGGTCAATAAGACAAAGGTGGATGTTCTGTTTGATTCTAGTTCATAATCCAACCTCATAAAAAATAAAAACTCAAATATATATGAGAGTATTGTTTGTGCTACAATGTGGAAGGGGGTGAACTTGAGTAGCCTCCATCCCTGAGAAGAGAAGGAGATGACTAAACTCTAATATGTTAATATTTTGGTTAATAAGACAAAGGTGGATTTTTCGTTTGATTCCAGCTCATAATACAACCTCATAGAAGATTAGATTGGAAGTTCATGACCATCCTCACCCATATATAATGGTATAATGGGTAAACAAAAATGGAGACRTCAGGCTCACTAACTAGTGTAAGATCAAATTTTCTATAAGTGAAAACCATATTGATGAAGTGGAGGTARATATAGTACCAATTGACRTGTGTGGTGTAGTGTTTGGAAGCCCATACATGTACATGAGMGATGCAATGYTCATGAGGAGAGAAAACCAATACCACCTTATCAAGGATGGGAAGTCCTTCATCATCAATGCACATAATGGTAAATCCAAGATCTCTCYAGTAAGTGCTAAACAAGTTAAKAAATTGATCAATTCTAGTAGAAAAACTATATCCCTTTTCTTAAGGGAGAATTAGCTAAGAGATAAATTGGTAGAAGTAAAGGTACATCTTGAGGGGTGTATTGAKTTAAGAGCATAAGAAAAAGTTGGAGGATATTTTGCAGGAATATAGAGAGGTGTTSAAAGAGCCTAAGRGATTACCACCAAAGAGGGAAGTGGAGCATGAGATATGGTTATTTCTCGATTCTCCATTGAAAAATAATGTATTGTATAGATATTCCATCCTAGAAATARATGAAGTAAAGAAAAAATTGCAACATATATTATAGTAGGTGATCTGTAAATTKTCATGGATATTCCAATGGAATAGTTCGTTACAACATATTTGATAAATAAAACTGAAATCTACACTATGAAGGTTAAATTCCTTTAAATTCTGGAATCTTTAGTTACTAATTTTTTTCTTATGCGTGAAATAGATCAAATGTTGAAAATAGCTAACAATGAAATACAATCACATGCCATCCATAAACTGTCAAAAATATTTTCTCTAGGAAACCCTTATGAGAGAAAATCCAGCTAGAAGGTGAGGTTGCTCTACTATCTTTTCTCTTGTATGGAAATAATGCAAGTACAAAGGAGAAGGAAATATCTATGGAGTCACTTGAGACCTATGTCATGTTAGGATGCTACAGAACATTAAACCCCTATGTTATGCTCTCTAATTTTCTAACTCCCAATTATTTTTCTCTACTATGGAACAAAACACAATAACATAGAATGGAGCCCCTTCTTCTCCTAGTAGCACGATATTTAACATAGCCCAATAGTCATCTAGGGTTCGAGTATTGACTTACTCAACCCTCAATTAGTGATCAGGTTTGGACCTTCTAGAATGTTCTAGAAAATCCCCTACATGGCTAGTCCCACACATTTAAGTAATGGGGGTTGATGTGGCATTCACTCTAACCATGGTGATCAATATGGTAGGTCAATGATCCAGATTATTTTCGGCACGAAATGAGAGCGGAGATATAATAAAGAAATGCATAGAGATATCGCAGATATTCAATAATGTAGCAGAAATGTATCAGAGATGCAACCATAAATACAGATATATAGTAATACACAATTTATATTAATGAAAGAAATGTACAGAGACTGTAAAAATACAGAGTGAAAGACTCGCTAGAATGGTGGTCGCTTATCTCTGAGAAGAGATGTGATGACTACTCGCATTTGCAATAAGATGATTACAATTGAGGCTCTGAAGGCCTTTTTACAATAAACAGGAATTCCAAAAACCCTAGACATCCAAAAACCTAACCCTAGGAGATGAAGCGCCAAAAGTCATGTGGGCCCTGTTTGGGTAAGTTAGTACATCAACTTCCTGGGGTCGTAGCTCTTACATACGATCTTTGTTTTAGGTGTATAATAGCTCGTTGGAAAGGTATCATTGAGGAGATTCATTTTGGGGGCTCAATAATGCCTTTGGCTATCAATGAGAACCTCGATATTGAAAAAACTTCATTTTGACCCTCAAAATGGCCCCGGAAGTTAAAACCTACTAAAAATAGTAAATTTCCAAAATTGCTAGAAAACTATTTTGAGCTAGTTGGAAAAGGTAGGTGGCCATCGATATCCACCTAGATCAATCCTCCTTCCTTAGGAAGCAATGGTATCCATTGCATTGAGTTCCCGGGGGAGAGGGCAAATCATTTGTTGACTCTGCATCTTGGTGAGTTGTTTGCCTTGCTAGAGACATCACATTGCTCAGTTTGTGGAAGTTTGTCATGAACCTGTTGAGGCTGAGGCTGTTCAACAAGTCGATCTACATGAGAGGACAGTGTGTGGAAGGAATCTTTGCACTTTTCTGCAACCTTGTCGACCTACTTCTATTGGATAGAAGGTGCTTGGGGGGGAGAGGTTGTAGTGGTTGCAGTGTCCTTTTATTTCCCTTTTGAACAGACTATGAAGAAGCTGAATTTTGCAGTATGAGATACAACCTTGCGACACTTTTGAGGTGGAACAGTAGTTGAAACTACCTCTGGTATTCTGTAGAGATGACCCCCCAAGTAACAATGAAACTATGGGGTCGAGACTCATAAACAGTATGGCATCTCCACATATATGGTTGGCCCAAGAGGACATCACAGACATCCAATGGGGAAACATCACATAATACCTCATCCTTGAAGGGTTGGATGTCGTATGATAATCGACACTGTTGTCTGACATGGAGATCTCGTCTTTTGCAAAGCCACCCGATGTTGTATGGCTATGGGTGTGGTGTTGTTGACAATCCCAATTGTTTGACGACCTCTGCTAAGATGAGGTTCTTTTGGCTTCCTCTATCAACAATAAAATGCATTGGGGTCCCCTTCACCCACATCTATGAATGAAAAAGGCTCTCCCCCTCTTCCATATCTATTGGTTCTTCTGGTTGAATTGTTGCAGTCATGACAATAGCAGTGGGGTTTACGTCAATGATCTGTCCTTTACTAGTATTTTCATAATCATATTCTGAATCAAGGTTCGGCTCCTTGTCTTTGATCTCGGCCACCAATGACTGTTTTGGGCGACATTCATCGGTGTTGTGCCAGGGGCTTTTGTGGAAATCGCACCATTTTTTGGTGTCCTTCTTTGTCTTCCCGTGACCCTTCTTATCCTGTGTCTTGGACTGGTTTTTGGGAGACTGTTTGTTAGGGTCGTCTATGTCATACTTTGGTTGTTGCGGATTTTCAGGCCCAAACTCTCATTTGTTCTGGTGCTTAAATTTCTGCTCCATTTTAACAGCATATCAATAAGTAGCACTGAGTGATGAGATGTCTAGAAAATCCATTTCAGTCTGGATGTATCTGTGTAGAGCCCCACGGTATTTCAGAACCAAATGTCGCTTAGATTCTTTGATACCCAGCTTGGTGCACAAGGTATGGAAGGTATTGGTGAACTCCGAAACTACTTGGCCCCTCTCTTGTTGCGGTGTGGTCCATCTCATGTACTGGTCCTCATAGTTGCCAACAGGGTAATATTGTTCCTTTACCGCATCCACAAAAAAATACCAAGTGGCATCGACCCCATATATTCCAGACTCCTCTGTGGAACTTTGCTCCCAGTAAGTTTCCCACCAATGTTTGACATGAGGGAGAGATTTAAGGAGTGCGAAGGTAATATTTTCTTTGTCGGAAAAATTGTGAATAGAGAAATAACCTTCTAGTAGAGTTAACCATTTTTCTAGGGCTTCTGCATCTATTTGTCCTTCAAATACAGAAATATCAAAATTAACTTGCACCTTGAAAGGCGAGGTGCCTCCAAAGTGGTCGCTTGATGAAGATGTGCTTGATGCTATCGGCAGGCATTGAAGAATGTGGGCAAAATTCTCCATCATTTCATGCCTTTGTTGCGTGAGAGCTTGCTCAAGCAATAGATTGATAGGATCGTCTGCTCCGTCATTTTTCTTTTCTTCCACCATTGAGGGTTTCTTGGGTGTGCAAGAGTGATTGTCTTCAAGAGAGACAAGCTCAAGACCCAACTTGCTATACTCGGACCTCGTCGGGGGCATGCACTGAAAAAATGATCAAGAGCAACCTGCTCTGATACAATTGATCCAGATTATTTTCGGCACGAAATGAGAGCGGAGATATAATAAAGAAATGCACAGAGATATTGCAGATATTAAATAATGTAGCAGAAATGTATCAGAGATGCAACCATAAATACAGATATAAAGTAATACACGATTTATATTAATGTAAAAAATGTACAGAGACTGTAAAAATACAGAGTGAAAGACTCGCCAGAATGGTGGCAGCTTATCTATGAGAAGAGATGTGACGTCTACTCGCATTCGCAAGAAGAAGATTACAATTAAGGCTCTAAAGGCCTTTTTACAATAAACAGGAATGCCAAAAACCCTAGACATCCAAAAACCTAACCCTAGGAGATGAAGCGCCAAAAGTCATGTGGGCCCCGTTTGGGTAAGTTAGTACATCAATTTCCCGGGGTCGTAACTTTTGCATATGATCTCTATTTTAGGCGTATAATATCTCGTTGGAAATGTATCGTTGAGGAGATTCATTTTGGGGGCTCAATCATTCCTTTGGTTATCATTGAGAACCTCAATCTAGAAAAACCTTCATTTGGGCCCTCAAAATGGCCCCGGAAGTTAAAACCTACTAAAAATAGTAAATTTTCACAATTGCCAGAACATTGTTTTGAGCTAGTTGGAAAAGGTGGGTGGCCACTGATATCCACCTGGATCAGTCAATTTGCGAGAGGCATAAATTTTGCATACAAAATCTGATTGAGACTATTCTTGCACTGTTGGAAAGGTCTCGGTGTCTATAAAATAGACGATGGCTCTATAGTAAGGTTTGGACCATAAAAAAGTGTCATTTGATGCCTCAAAATAGATCCAGAATATTTAGAAGGTATTTTGGACCCCAATTTCCAAATTTGGACCAACCACTAAAATGGCTCTGCAAGTTGATTCCTCCATTTTTTTTCACCCATAAAGCATCGTGATAGATGAAAAATAATAGAATGATCCAATCCTCCCACAAAATCCATGGAAATGCTTTCCCAAGATCAAGTGGATATAGGTAAGGGATGGTATAGACCTTGTTTCATGTTGTTGGGATTGTAGGTAGAACAAAGTATACATCCTCTAATATACCATGCTACATATTCTTGCATTATGGGCCAGTACATGTACCTATAAAATTTGGGAACTTTCTTCCCAAGACCAAAATTTCCTGCAACCTTGGAGGTGTGAGCCTCTTTGATTAGATGCAATTGTTCACCTTTAGGAACACAAAGCTTGTCGATATTGTAGAGTAAACCATTCTAGAAATGATAGGTATCCTTGTTGTCACCTTCTTCTATATGAATTTTTCCATGTAGTTGTTGAAACAACTTCTTGAAGTCTTTATCTTGTGTGTTTTCCCCTTTGTATGCATCATGGGTAAAAAGATCCATGTGCATCAGAGTTCCCAAAAGTGTAATTTTGGATGTGGGTGGCCTTGAAATCATGTCTACCAACTTTTTTGTGACACCCTTATACTTTATGACCAAATGAAACTACTGTAAGAGCCACATCCATTTGTAGTTTATGGTTTTCTATAGCTTTCTCTAGGCCTACAAATACTAGAGAGGATGGTGATCTATGTGGATGATGGTCTCCTTTCCTAGGTGGTATCCCTTTAGGCTCCTGGAACACTCCCCTATATTCCTTTAGAAAATCCTCTAATTCATGTTTCTAATCCTTAGTAAAACCATCCAGGGATGTATTTACTTTTAATCACTCTTCACCAGATTAATTTTTTCTTAAGAAAAGTAAAACATATTTCTTACTAGAACTAATCAATTTATTGGCTTGGTTGGCACTTGCCAATGAGATCTTTCAATTTCCTTCATTTATGATGTAGGACTTCCCATGATTGAGAATTTAGTATCGGTTGGATATATGCATGAATATTTCATCCCTCATATACATGTAGGGGCTTCCAAAATGTAACACACATGACCCCCTAAACCCTATGTAGGAAGGTGGGATGTCAAAATTTATTTTTCCATTATGCCTCTGACCTCTAGTCTTATTCCATTCTTCATAACCTCAGTTCTGCATGGATATCAAGTGGACTCCTCCCCATCATATAAAACAACATACATGGCGGTGTGTGTTCTTTCATGGAAATGGCATTCCCTCAGATGCATCATCCTCTCTAAGAATACTTTCGATGAAACACCACTATGAAATCCAAGAGGTAGAATTTTCCAGATGAGCGGCTCAGACTCACTTTAATTGAGATAGATCAACGGATATAAGTGATTCATGATCCTTCCCATTGGGAAAATGGGTTACATATCCCCCAATATAATCCTTGATCCAATCTCTCCAATAATTACATTCCCAACAAACCCAATGGTCAGGGACTAGGAAAAATAAATGTTCCCAATTTACTAAGCACCTTCAAACCACATGATGGCTAAAGGTTGTGCATTTTCTCCTAAAACCATTAAATAGGTGGGGTCTATGGAAAAAAATATGGTTGAGATATCGTCGGCCTTGCAAGCTTATCAATGATCCCCACCTACTAGAGCCTCTGCCATTGGGAAACACTCACTCTTCGCAACCTCATGATTATCGCAAACAGTTATTCCCAAATGGTAATCTTCTGATGATTTTGATGGTCATCAGACATTCACATATATTTTTTTGGAATCTATTGGATCTTATATCCACTCGATAGTTAATCGACACTACCACTTCAACAGGGTTATTCAGTTGGGTTGGACCCTCATCAGATCTTATGGGTCAAATCACTGATAGTTCCATGGTTATTACCACTCTTAGTTTTTTTTCGTCAGGTTTCTCTCATTGAAAGTTCCATCTTCTCATTCCCCACAGTATTTCCCAAAATTTTCATTTTTGACAGGCTCATCGTCTTAACGCTTGACAAATCTACGATCCATATCTCATCGGATTGCCCTCCTGGTAGATTTACATCTCTCATCAACTCAGAACTTTCCCATCAAAAATACCTCCTTGAAAATATTTTCAAATATTTCCAAAGGCTCCCCCTTTCGATAGGCTTCCTTTGAGCCCCATATCTCCAACAAATGATCGAGATAAATTATTCACACCATATTAATGGGTGAAGTTTCCTCTTGGGATTAAACTAAGATTTCAATAGAGTTAAGGGTTGTTTTTTTTCATGTCGACCCGCATCCTTCCTCGGAAGTACCTACAAAATTTTTATCTCTAACCCCTCAGATTGTTGACCCACTTCCCCAATACACAAGCAACACTTCACCATAACCCCCGTGGTGATATTTTTCATATCCTGCAAGATTTGTATTCAAATTCTTGGGGAAAAACACAGGCTTACAGGTCTCTACTAACCTCTTATTCACAGTCATTACATAAAATCCATTAACCTTTATAAAGGTAATACATACACCATTAAATATTTAACATTCATTCACCATATTAAAGATACCATTAAGAACAAAATGTATTTCATATTCATGTATAAACATTTACCAAATACATGGGGAAATACTTATTTATTTCAGTTAACAACCAACTAAATAAGGGTGAAATATTTTCCACCCAATTGTACGCTATGTTTCACTTATACTCTCTACAAAAAGCCACCCCCATTCCATGCCATGATACCACCATGGGACTCTCACTATTTGGCTACTTGGTCAAGGAATTGGTCAAGAAGGTCACTTTCTTTCACTATGTTGGAAACAATTGAAATCCCCTCTTCCCATTGATCTCAAGGCCTCCACGAGCTTACCAAACACCTTCCTAGTTGGATTTACTCTACACAAGGAAGTCCTTTATTTTCTACATATCCCCTCAACGCCCTCCCCTTACCATTTTCTCTTTCTTTTCAGCAAGAACCAAACCACGACCTTCTCTACTCAAATTTGAATATGGGTATTCTCTATTCCAGGGTGACTATTCATGCCTTAGGTAATCTTCATGTTTTCCTCATGAAAACTTCCATATTCCTCTATTGCTCAGGTCTATTAAGTGTGAGCTCCCTTTTCTCATATGTGTTTCCATACACAATGTTTTTTTGTCTATGTGTCTATCTGTCTGTGCCCTCTTCCTCCTCATTCCTCTTTCCAATGTGGAACATTCTCTTTTTTTATCAGGTTTCTCAACTCACTTTTTTCATAATCAACCCCTAGAGTCAAGCTCCCGAATGGAAGGATACATTCCAGTTACTTATGGTTTATAGTTGTAGTCGACCCTACACTCCTCCGAGTATAGATTCTTAAGGAATTCATAACTACTCAAACTACTTGATTTGATGAGATTAACAGGTTTCTCATGGATAAGGTGGACAGGTTACTTTGAACAGGTTAGTCATTTGAGGTCATGCAGGTCTAGGTTGGGTTTTCTGGGAAAAATTCCCATGTTCCTGATATAAAAATTTTCCAGTTTCCCCCTCGCTAGCTCCCACTTGTGGTATCATGGCTAGTACTGTAAGGGTTCCCTCTCAGTCATATGATTGGTGATTTTATTAACATAAAACACAATCACACTCGTCATTAATTACAATTCATGAAGTCTCGAGCATAATTATAGAGGAAAATGGGGTGTTACATTCCCCTCCCCCTTAATGAAATTATATTATCCTTGTTTTTAAAACCATACATACAAATTCATATAGAAAACAAAAATGGGTATGCCACCCTCAAGGGATCCTCTAGTTCCCACTTACTCATCTACTCCAAATTACTTCCATTGCACCTTGACCTGTATGACGGATCAGTTCTGGAGAAACGTCTCTTTCCTATCCAGGATGCATTGAGGCTTGGGATGGAATCCTCCATATGGTTCCACCTAGATCACAATCCATCAATAACGTGATTAGAATTATGAATATACTTCTATAATAAGGATACATGGAACACATTGTGAGATTTAACAGTAGGTGGTAGAGAAAGTATGTATGCCACTAGTCTCACTCTTTCTAGGAATTCAAATGGTCTACAATAGTAGGGTGATAGATTGGAACAAGTTCCCATTATTAGGGAGATCCTCTTAGGTTTCACCCTTATATACACATGATCTCCCACCTTAAATTCCTTATGATTTATTTTTCTATCTGCATGGCTTTTATGTATGTCATAGGATGCTTTTAGATTCTACCTTATTTTGATTAGTTCATGTTCCATTTATCATAAAATATGTGTTCCAAGTGTGATCCTATCCACTAGGTTGTCCAAACTAATTGTAACTCTACACTTCTTTCCATATAGAGCCTCAAATGGACTCATATTCAATGATTCTTGATAACTATTATTGTAGGAAAACTATACCAAAGGTAGATATTATTCCCATTGTTTGGGTTGATGTATGGCAAGCATCCTTAAAATATCCTCAAGCACTCTATTTACCCTCTTGGTATGTCCATCTATTTGAGGATGGTAGGCTATGTTGAATTATAGTTGCATTTCAAATCACACAAATAAGCCTTTCCAAAATATCGATGTGAATTTCACATCTCTATCTGAAATAATGGTATTGAGCATACCATGCAACCTAAAAATTTCCTTCATAAAAACATCAAAAAAAAAAATATCTTTAAAAGTGGACTTAATTGGAGTAAAATGAGTTTACTTGCTTAGATTATCCATGACTACCATGATTTCATCATGTTTCTTTTCTATTATTAGCAATCCTATGATGAAGTCCATGGAGATAGTCTCTCACTTCCACTCTAGAATTTGCAATGGTTGCAATAATCATGTCGGGTCCTTGTGTTCAATTTTGACCTATTGGCACACCAGGCACTTTGTAATATACTTTGCAATGTAATTTTTTATTCCTGGCTAATAATATAGTTTTCTTACTACTCTTATCATTTTTTGATAACCAATATGACCCACATAAGGTATTTTATGAAACTCATCCACAATGAGGTGTTTCAACTCTAGTGAATCAGGTACATACAACTTGTTGTTATACAACAACAACATCTAATCCGTTGTAAGTTTATATTCCTCATACTTCTTCATGTTTGTCTCTTCTTTCAAACTTTCTTTTACTAGATTAAAATGCTTATCACCTTGCAAGAGAATTATGATTCTTTGTTTAATTTCAAGCTCACACACGCTCGTTGTTTTTGGGTGTACAATATACACACTTCAGCTGAGTGAATCCACCACTCTATTTTATTTTCCTTTTATATGTTTGATCTCAAATTAAAACTCATTGATCAGTGTCATCCACTTGGTCTGTTTATGTAATATCCCTGACTTGGATAGTTTGGGAAATAATGCGAATATGATATGTCTGTTGTAGATAATTCATTATTACAGCATATAAATGATCATATAGATAATAAATGAGACAAAAGACTGCAAATATTATATTATGATATATCTGTGAGTACAATGTTGAATGTGGTTGAGTAAAATAAATCACTCAGATATATCAAATGAAAAAAGGATCTTAGCCGGAATACAATAGATACTAAAACAATAATACTTGATACTAGAAGAATGTTGTGGAATGTAATGGATGGGATGAAGATCTGTTGCAGGCTATGGCAACTCGCATGGTAAATGCTGCAATTATAGAACGTTCTCCCTCGTGGATAAACCTCTCGAAATTTCCTGGAAACTGTCCCAAATTTCGCACCCTTCTCTACCTCTCAATCCTGGTGATTGATCAACCCCTCTGCTGGTGTGTCTGGACCCTAGATGGATCCCCTTAGGGGAATGCGCCCCTCTTCTACTGGAAAATTGTGCCCTACTGATTCCACCAATGGAATCGATTGGTAAGTATCCCAAACTGATCATCCTGGACTACTGTGAAATGGGTCGAAAGAGTTTCCCTAGATATGATCTGATGATCGCTCGGGAACCCCGAATGTGTCCTTCCAAAGTGTCGCACTCCCAATTTCTAGAAAATACATCCCAGATGATTCCTCTATCAGAATATGATGAGGAAATAGAAAAAATATGTGCCTAGCCTGCCTCTCAACTGGGTTGGAGGGGAATCTATGAACTCTCCTTGAATGGGAAAAGTCGATCAACTAAACCTCCTTAGGAGTTGTGCCCTCTCCCTGAACAAGTGTGCCCCTACTACTGAATCTTGTAGCATTGTTTCTAAATACTAATGGAATACTTGTGTGATATCCTCAATGACTAGGGTGTGTCTCTCAACACCGAAATCATCCACTGGTGTATTCCTCCTAGAATCCAGTGAGCTACCTCTCTTAAGATGCACCTCTCTCCTCAATGACAAGTCAAAATATGCATAATGATGAATTAGGTAGTTGAAACTTCTCTTATAGCTTCCTAAAACCCTAATTAATTGTTGACTTCAAATTTTAGCTCATTTGTTATATTTTTAGCTCAAATTGGCTTAAAAGTGCTTTTAGCCACTTTTAGCTCAATGTCACTTTTTTATTATAACACCTTTGACTAGAATGACCTATAGTAACCCTGTTTACCCCTGTCTGGCCCTGGATATAGTCTAACGAGGTTATTTAGACCATTTAGCCTCCTATTTGGAGCTCTTATTTAGAAAGGGACATTACAGTCCTCCCTTCCCAAAATTTCTTTCCCTCAAGCAATACCAATCCAAGGTGCTACAACACCTGCACACTCTCCCAAGTAGAATCCTCTACTGGAAGCCCTCTCCATATGATCAAACACTCTCTAATGACCTAAACTCCAATACCTCCTCCGGAACCAACTCCAATTGTCCCTCCTCATCCAATTGGGGAAGCTCCTCTGATGTGTTGATCAATTGTCCCACGACCTTCTTGAGGCATGATACATGGAACATGATATGAATCTTTCTCCCCTATGAAAGCTCTAGCTCATAGAAAACCTCACTTATTCAACGCATGATCTTATAAGGGCCATAAAATCTAGGCTTGAGTTTCTTGGCCCCACTCTTGTTTAGAGATGATTGTTTGTAAGGCTGGAGTCTCAAGAAGACCAAATCCCCAACCTCAAAGCTACACTCTATCCTATGCCTATCCACACTCATCTTCTGTCTATTTTGTGTCGTATGTGGGTTCTCTTTTATTAATTTGAGAATATCGTAACTCTCAATGATCCAATCCTTGGCCTTGGGAGCTCTTCTCTCCTTGAAAACCAAGTATACGAAAGTGGGGGCATCATACTCATACAATGCTTGAAATGGTGTCATACTAATGGACATGTGGAAATTGGTATTGTAGCAATGCTCTCCTAAATCTAGCCACCTGACCCATGTTCTTTGTTGTCCACCGACATAGTTCCTCAAATACCCTTCAAACCACTTTTTCACGATCTTTGTCTGCCCATGTGTCTAAAGGTGATAGTTGGTGTTAGGTGTCAACTCTGTCCCCACCAATCTAAACAACTCCCTCCAGAATGTCCTAATAAATCGGATGTCCCTGTGATGATGTTCCTTGGAAATCCATGAAGTCTGAAGACCTCTCTGAAGAATAACTCGGCTACCTAAACTGTATTGAACTCTGTCAGTATGGCATAGAAGTGATCAAACCTGATCAATCTGTCAACCACTACATAAATTCAGTCTTTACCATGGACCTTGGGTAGGTCTGTAATGAAGTCCATAGATATGCTCTCCCATTTTTTCTCTAGAATGGGGAGTGGCTGAAGTAGCCCTGTTGGAAGCGTATTCTCTTACTTGTTCTACTGACAAGTCACACACTCACTGATGTACCTCATAACATCTTGTTTGAGTCCCTTCCATGAGAACCTCTCCCTGATCTGCCTGTAGGTTTTGAAAAACCCCTAATATCCTTCTAGAGGTGAATCATGAACTATTGCGAGGATTTTCTTCTTAAGACCCAAATATGGTACTAAGTAGACTTTGTATTTGTATAATATGACATCGTCAAGACCTTGTAACTGTCATCCTAAATATGTCCATCTAGAATCTCGCAATCGAACTGATTCTTGGAATATTCCACTCACAAGTGGGATTTCCAATCTGCTGAAATCACCATCAAAGAACATGTTGCAGGTCTCCTAGATAGTGCATCGGCCACAGTGTTCTTATTCCCCTTGACATACTCTATGTCAAAATTGAATGCATGTACCTTCTTCACCCATTTCTATTGTCTCTCTCTGAGGTCCTTCTGCTCAAGGAAATACTTCAAGTTGTTGTGATATGTTTTGACCACGAATTTGTTGCCCACCAAATATTGTCTAAACTTGGTCAAGGCATGCATGATTTCCAACATTTCCTTGTCATAGATGGAGTACAACCTCTCAGGTTGACTGAGATTCCTGATCTCGAATACAATGGGGTGTCCTCCCTACATCAAAACTACCCCAATACCCTCGTCAGATGCATCAAACTCTAATACAAATGGAAAAGTGAAGTCTAGTAATGCTAACACTGGACATGTGCCCATGACTTCCTGATGTGATCAAAGAATTTATGTGACTCATCGGTCCAGATGAAAGCCCATGCTTGGTGAGATCCATAAGTAGTTCTCCAAGATGATAAAACACCTTGACAAACCACTTGTAATAGCTGCATGACCCGAAGAATCTCCTCAACTCTGTCAGGTTCCTAGGCATTGGCCAATCTAGAATGGCCCTAATCTTCTCCTGGTGTACCTGTACCCCCTGTGAACTGATGATGTGACCCAAGTAAAGTATTTTTTCCATACTGAACTCACACTTGGACTCTTTGGTGTATAGTGATTGCACATCCATGATGCTCAAAACCTCATCTAAGTGCCTCATATGCTCATGCCATGTCTTGTTGTAGACCAAGATGTCGTCGAAGAAAACCAAGACTGATTTCCTCAACTGATTATTGAATATGTGGTTCATGCAAGACAGAAATGTAGCAGGTGCATTGGTTAGACCAAATGGCATAACCAGGAACTAGAAATGTCCAAAGTTACACTGAAATGACATCATCTCTATGTCCTTCTCTCGGATGTTGATCTGATGAGACCCAAAGAGTAGATCAATCTTCGAGAAGAAAACTACCCCATGCAGTTCATCCATCAAATTTTCAATGTGAGGGATAGGATATCAGTTCTTGATGGTTTTTGTGTTCAAGGCTCGGTAATCAATGCACATCCTCATGGTACCATCCTTCTTCAAAACTAAGACAACTGAAGAGGTGACTGGACTGTTGCTCGGTCTGATGTGTCCCATCACATTTCCTTAATTTCTTTCTCTATCTCATCCTTGAACCTCATGGGATGATGATAGGTGGGTGTGCTCATAGGTTTTTCCCCCTCCTCCAACTCAATGGTGTGCTCAAACCCCCTGTCAGGTGGTCTCCCTGGTGGAATTGAATCATAAACTTGTCGATGTCGCTCCAACAAATTATTGATCTTTGTTTGATATTGTTGTCAACCCTATGAATGCTTACATGTAGTGATCAAGCACTATGTGACATATGCTACCTCCCCATGTATGAATATCCTCCCCATCCTCTTTGTCGAAACTATCCTGGGTGCTCCTGTTGACATGCCTCTCAAAACAACCCTCTTATCGTTATTATCTTTGAACCCCATCTCCAAGGTTTGGTAATTGGTGGTGATTTTTCCCAAGGTGATCATCCACTAGACTCCTAATACCATATCTATGTTAGATAGGTCAACCACATAAAATGTGTCTCTCACTGTGTATTTGCCTAACTTTATCTCCAAGTATGGAACTCTGCCTAGACACTCCACTGTATGGCCATTTTCTACTGCAACATCAAACCCCTCAAACTCCTCTGTTTGAAGTACCCATCTCGATACTAATGAAGCATCAATGAAGTTGTGGGTGGCCCCACCATATATCAAGGAGATTTCCCATTGTCCCTGGATTTTCCCTCTGATCCGGAGGGTATCATACCTCGGAACACCATAAAGGGTTTATATGACTCCTCCCTTTGTTGGTTTTCATCTGTTATCATGCTCAGGAGGTTGTGGAACTACCGGTGGGTGGGTCCCTTCCGGTTTCGGTGTCCTACGGGGAGGCTCCTCCTCTACCTGTGTTGACTCCTCCTCTGAGCTAGTGGATCCAATGGCATGCTCCTCCTCCTCACTGTCGACATTGTCTACTGCCACCTCAATATAATGAATCTCTCCCTTGCCCATGCACCTGTGGCCTAGGAACCAAGGGTCTCTGCAGCTGAAGCAAAGCTTCTTCCTCATAAGATCTGACCTCGTCTCATCATCCATCTTCTCCTTACCCTCCTATTCTCTCTGGAATGGATTCCTTTCTCGGTCCTTCTGTGGTATGAAGGGTCTGGAAAGGGTTTAGTCTTTGTCACTAAGACTTCCAAATCTCGAGTGCGTAAGATGGCATCTTGCAAGGTGTGAGGCCTATATGCATTCATTCATCCTCTCAAGGGCTCTGTGAGTCCCTCTATGAATAACATGATCATCTTGGTCTCGGATATATTTACTATTGAAACTCCGTGATGAATGCCTCTATCGTGCCATTTTTTCTCAACTAGGTTAGATCTCTAAAGTGGATCTCAGGATCCCTCCTGTCAAACCTATCCATGAGTCTCTCTGTGAAATCCCTATAGGAGGTGATGTGACTGTGACCTAACGTCACTAATCCATGATGCCACCACTCGTGTGCCTCACCCTCCAAGTGTAGGGTAGCTAAATTTATGGCCTTTGTCTCGGTCATCTGGTTGAGCTTGTAGTATGTGTCTAGATTTTTTACCCAAGCTCTGGCAGTGCATTTAGACGATCTGTCAAAAGAAGGTATGGTGATTTTACCAAATTTTCGGATGAAATCAATGTTATGTTGTTTTTTTTCCTCCTCTCTATGGCTCTCTGGGGCAGTTCCTGAGTCTAAGTCCATAATACATGACCAGGTTCATGTTTTGCTGGAAGTCACGGCCCAATGTTGCATACTCCCTATTGTACTCTACAATGTCCTCCACCTAACTGGGCGTCCTTTGTGTTATCGGTTGTTGTGATACTGTTGGGGGTGCCCTCTAGAAACTAGGGAATAATGGTCTAGGAATTATACTCAAAGAGGTGTATGTGCGAGTAGGAGACTGGGGTCTACTTCCTTCCCCTGAGTTCCCCTGTGCTACATGTGGGGCTTGTGTGCCCGAGATTTTGACTATAGCTAATCTACCAGCCATATATGCCAAGGACTGAGTCATGGCCTACTGATTGACTACCATATTTTTTGAGTACCTGCATGAATGTTTCCTCTGGGTCCATGTGGGCCTTACCACTTCCATCTGGTCTCTCATATCGGTCTCCTAACATCATCTCAGCCTCATGCTCTATCTTTCTCTTTGCTTCCCTGTGTGCCTCTTCCTCTTCCTCTGAGTTGGGAGGGAAAGGGGGGGAAATCAGGTTTAGGTCTACTCTCCTTGTGTCTGTTGTAAGTGACATATTTGTCACCTACGTGCTCATGGCCCTCCCAGTCCTCTGTTTCACTCATCGTCTTTAGTCACAGGCTGACAGGACTAAATATTTGATACCATTGTAATATCCCTGACTTGTCTAGTCTGGGAAATATTGCTAATTTGATATGTCTACTATAGATAATTCATTGTTACAACATATAAATGATCATATAGATAGTAAATGAGACAAAAGACTGCAAATATTATATTGTGATATCTATGTAAGTACAATTTCGAATGCGGCTGAGTAAAATAAATCACTTAGCTAGATCAAATGACAAAAGGATCTTATTCGGAATACAGTAGCAACTAAAACAATAATACATGATACTAGAAGAATTTTGTGGAATGTAATGCATGGGATGAATATATCAGGCTATGGTAGCTCGCACAGTAACTACTGCAAGTCTGGAAAGTTCACCATGTTGGCTAAACCTCTCAAAATTTCCTAGAAACTATCCCAAATGGTGCACCCTACTCTACCTCTTAGTCCTGGTGACTAACCGAACCCTATGTTGGTGTGTCTGGACCCCGGATGGATCCCCGTGAGGGAATGCACCCCTCTGCTACTAGAAAACTACGCACTAGTAATTCCATCGTTGGAATCAGCTTGGTAAGTCTCTCAAACTGATCGTCATGTACTATTATGAAATGGGTCAAAAAGGTTTCCCTGGATCCAATCTGATGATCGCTCAGGAACCCCGAATGTGTCCTCCCAAAGTATCGCACTCTTAATTTCTAGAAAATGCGCCCCAAATGATTCCTCCATTAGAATCTAATGAGGAACCAGGAAAAATATGTGCCTAGCCTACCTCTCAACTAGGTCAGGGGGGAATCTTTGAACTCTCCCTGAATGGGACAAGTCGATCCACTAAACATCCTCAGGAGTTGTGCCCTCTCCCTGGACAAGTGAACCTTGTTGCTGAATCTTGTAGCACTATTGTTGAAGACTGATGGAAGACCTGTGTGATATCCCCAATGACTAGGGTGTGTATCTCAACATCGAAATCAGCCACTAGTGTATTCCTCGTGGAATCCACTGAGCTACCACTCCTAAGATGTGCCTCTCTCCTCAATGACAAGTCAAATATGAATAATGATGAATTAGGTCATTGAACCTTCTCTTATAGCTTCCTGGAACCCTAATTTGTTGTTGACTTCTAATTTTAGCTCATTTGTTCTATTTTTAGCTCAAATTGATTGAAAATCACTTTTAGCCACTTTTAGCTCAATGTGACTTTTCGATTATAACACCTTTGACTGGAATGACCTCTAGTAACCATGTTATCCTTGTCTAGCCCTAGATTAGTCTAATGGAGATGTTTATACCATTTAGCCTCCTCTCTGGAGCTCCTATTTGGAAAGGGACATTACAGTCTAGCATTCAATCGTGGTTGATCAAATAGATACTGCAACGCACAATGATATGTCATCAAGACAAACCTTCTCCCAAGAAATTGATGTCTCCACATTTTTACCACATGCATAATAGTTGCAAGTTCCAATTCGTGAGTAACATATCAATTCTCATGCTCATTTAGATTCCTTGATTCATAAAAAATCGCATGTCCCTCTTGCATAAGGAATCCACCAAGTGTTTCCCTGCAAGCATCAGTGTAGACTAAGAAATATTTTTCATGGTTTGCAATCCTTAAGATAGAGGCATTGGTTAAGAGATGTTTCAACCTCTGAATGTTAGCCTCACACCCCCTGGACCAAACAAACTTCATCTATTTTCTCTGCAATGAGGTAATGGTATGTCCAATATTGGAACATCCCTTAATAAACCTCCTATAATATCCATTTAATCCCATGAATGATCTTACCTCAATAATATTTCAAGGGGCTAGCTAGTCCATGATTTCCTTGATCTTTTCGAGATCTACAACCACTCCCATTATGTGACCCAAATACTAGGTTCCCCTCTAGAAGAAGTCATACTTTCTATATTTGGCATATAGCTTGTGATATCTAAAAACATGTAACACCAACATAAGATGATCTTTGTGATCCTCCTTGGTCTTGGAATATACCAAGATATTGTCAATGAGCAGAAGAACGAACTTGTCAAGTATTTGATGAGAATGTTTTCATCAAACACATAAAGTTGGTTGGTGCATTAGTAAGACCAAAAGGCACCACTACAAACTCATAGTGTCCATATCGCATCCCAAAAGTTGTCTTGTGGATTTATTTGTCCTTAATCATAACTTGGTGATATCTCGATCTCATGTCAATTTTTGAAAATATTGTATCTCCTCTGACCTAACAAAAAATACCATCAATCCTAAGAAATGGGCACTTGTTCTTAATGGTCATTGTGTTCAAATTCAATTAGTCAATACACAACCGAAAGGTTCCATCCTTTTTCTTCATGAATAACATCGGTGCTCCCCGTGGGGATACACTTAACTTGATATACCCTTTGTCCATAATTTCTTTTAACTATGCTTTTAACTCCACTAGCTCTAGTTTTCTCAAAATGTAGGGTACTTTCTATGTTGGTATTGCTTCTGGGAAAAGGTCTATCAAAAAATCGATATCTCACTTAGGAGGAATTCCATGTACCTCTATGGAAACACATCTTTAAATTCCCAAAACACTAGGATATCCTCAACCTTCATTTTTTTACTCTCTATTGCATTGAGTGATTGTAGTGCATATAAGGGACACCCTTTTAAGCTAAAATTCTTGAGTTGTAGTGTCGATATTTTCCTCACCGATTCAACTTCAATTTCTTATCATGACAATTCAATCTTTATTTATGGACAGCTAACCAATCCATGCCTATAATCACATCATATGACCCTAAGGGTAAGATGTTTAAGGTTGCTTGCATATGAATTCCACTCATTTCAAACAGGAATGCCTCTATCACTATATTACCTTTTGCTTAGTCCTTGTATCTAACTAAACTAACCATGATTTTGCATGTTTTTTTCCTCTGTAAAGAAAACGCTTCAACAACTTGGGGAAAAACATAACTAATATTAGAACCAGGGTCAATCAAAATAGAAATGGGTTGTTTGAAAATCATGCCTTCTAGCTCCACCACATAATCTTAGTGGTCTTCTTGTCTATTCTCAACAGTTGCATAGATTATTGGCACATTCTTGGCCACATCAGTAATAGTAGTAGCTGTTGGGTATGTGTTATATTCTTTGCACGAGTAGTAGTGTCTGAGCGCTTGCGCCGAGCCCCCCATGTGGGGGTTCGGGGGCAGCGCCCCCGAAAAAATTTTTTTGGACGACATATTTTCGCCAGTTTCGGACCGACATATTTTCGCCGGGCCGACATATTTCCGGGACCACATGATATTAGGTGGTTTTTCGGCACATGATTTTTTGCCGATGGTTTTCTATTTTCGGTTAAGGAATTAGGGTTTTGGACTAATCCAGGTCATTGGGTTAGGGTTTTGGATGCCACTGGCTCCTATATGTATATTGTATTGTAAACAATGTAACACAATGTATCAATATAATATATGTTGGTTTTCTCGGTTTGGGTTTCAAGGTGAAAAATCTCTGTGTAATGTTTGTATTTGCCATTGTATCTTTTCTGTTCTTTTCTGAATATCAGTTTGCAGTAGATATTGTACAAGGTTAGAATTTACATTTGGTATCAGAGCTTTATTGGCTTC
>ML793505.1:147625-160405 GCA_009831015.1 Picea engelmannii
TGAATATCAGTTTGCAGTAGATATTGTACAAGGTTAGAATTTACAGTAGCATCTTGAACATTATAAGCCCTATTACTATCATGTTTTCTATGAGGGAAATCTCTCAACAAATGTTCCTCTCCACAACCCCAACATTGTAGAGGTCATCTCTTTTGATCCTCTACTTTCTCCCTTACTTTCTTTGTTGGCCTATTCCCACTCTAGGATGGAAAATTTTGTTGGTGCATACTTTTGGTCGGATGACCGAACTGAGCACCTCTTTTCTTATTCTTATATTGGGATAGTTGAAAACCATTCCTTTGAAATCTGGGCTTATATTTTCTCTTCCAAACCTTAAGAGGCTCCTACCTATGCTTGGATTGGTCATAGAAATACTTATCCTTTCTAATGGTGTCTTCGAAAGTATTAGGCTCATAAAACCGAATCCTATCCTAATAGGACTATGTTAATCCACTAAGGAAGCGTTGGGTCCTTGCTTTCTCATTCTTTAGGTAGGGAAAATACCTCAACAACTCCAAGAACCTCTTGGCATAAGCATCCATGGTAAGTTGTAGTCCTCAAATATTTCTCAAATTGTTTCCAGGTTAGCTTGATTTCATTTAATCCCTTGACCTCCTTGAGGTCTTTCCACCATATGGAAGCTCCCCCATTCAGATTGAAAATGGTTATTTTTTCCTTGGTGCTTTTTGAGTAATTATGCACTCGAAAATACTTCCTTAATCCCAACACCCATGCCTCAACCTCTGCTCCTTTCTTGATTTCTCCATCAAAGGTAGGTGACTTTTCCTTCTAAAATTATTCTATCAGAGAACTCTATGAATGTCTCTCATTTTTCTTCTTGGGAACACTTGACCTAGTGTGACTGCTAGACAGTGCTTCTATAGTGGTTTTTCCACCAGATAAATCTATGGAAGTATCTCCACTAACTCTATTTTTCTTAGCATCTATGTTAATTTTCCTAGAAGATCTCCTTCCCACATTACTATGAGTTGGTCCATGCTTTTGGATATTTGATGGGATTTGTAGCTTCTTATACTATTGCAGTCCTGCATTGCTAGTAATTGGACCTTATTGCAAATTATTTTGAATCTCGTACAAACAATGCAGTAATAATACATTGAACTTTGCTTGCCTGTATTAAGATCTCATGATCCTTTCATTCTATGCCTTCAAAATCCTTACTGTGGCTACTAAATATGGAGGGGTTTCTCTTTCCCTCCTTCCATCAGATTATTTATCTCAAAATATGAGGTTTATTCCATATTGTGTTGCACCATTCACTCATGTTTCCCTTTTTCAGTACATCCCACATGCTAAAAATAGTGAAACACTATTAGCAAACCACATTTCAAAATTACATGCATAAGACTCTTGGCCTTGTCAAAGAATTAGTTCCTTTTTACTGTCCCGAACCAGGATTTCATTCATCTTGTCAATCTGGCTCAAAATTGTTTTTAGCACTCATTAGCATAGTTAAATCATTCAAAAATAAAACATAGGCTCTTGTTATACAAAATATTTCAAAATGCATTCATCCTTTGTGACCCATTCAAACCTAGAATTTAAACTCTACTTTGATACCACTCTACAACACACTCGACCCCATAAACCCTATGTAGGCTGGTGGGATGTCAAAATTTCTCTTTCCACTACACCTCTTACCATAGTTCCTATGCACTTCTTCACAACCTTATTCTTGTGTGGTTGTCACATGGAATACTCCTTTTCATATGCACCAACATACAAGATGGCATGTGTGATTTCATGGCAATGACATGCCCTCAGAGTCGTCACCCTCTCTTAGCATAATTTCAACAAAACACCACTACAAAATACAAGAGGTAGACTTTCTAGGATGAATGGATCGGTCTCACTCAAATTGAGCTATATTAATGGCTAGTGGTGATTCAGGATCCTTCCCATTGGGAAAATATATTATGTATCCCCCAATCCAATCTCTTCAACAATCATATTTCTGACAAACCCAATGGTTAGGGACTACGAAAAATCAACGTTTTCGATTTAATGAGCACTTTCAAACCATGTGATGGCTAAAGGTTGCACCCATTCTCCTCCAACCAATAAATAGGTAGGGTATCTAAAAATATATATGGCTAATATATCGTCAAACTTCCTTGCAATCAGATCAACGGTTTCCACCCACTTGAACCTTCGCCATCAGAAAATACTCACTCTTCACAACCTCATGATTCTCCCGAACAATTATTCTCGAACAAAAAATATTTCAACGGATTTGATGGTCGTTGGACCTTCACATATAACGTTCAGGAATCTATCAGATCTCATATTCTCTCTATAGTTAACCAACACTACCACTTCAACAGGGTTATTTAGTCAGGTTGGACCCTCATAAGATCCAATGACTCTGATCTCATTAGTTGAATCGTTAATGGATATACAATTCTTACCACTCTCAAGTTTTCATCATCGTATTTCTCTCATCGAAAGTTCTATCTTCTCATTTCCTATGGACTTTCTCAAACTCCACATTTCTAACAATCTTATTGGCTTAACACTCAACAAATCTACGATCCACATCTCGTCAGCTTACCCTCCCAATAGATCGACAACTCTCATCGACTCAAAAATTTTCCATCAAAAAATATGCCTTCAAAATTTTTCTAGGTCTTTCCAAAGGCTCCCCTTTCTAATAGGATTTCTTCAAGGCCCATATCTTTGACGAATAGTCAAGATCAATTTTTCTCATCAGATCAATGGTTGAAGTTTCCTATTGGGATTAAACTGGGATTTCAATAGAGTTAAGAGTTGTTTTCAGGCATACCGACAGAGGACCTTCCTTGGCACTACTTGCAATGGTTTTGTTTCTAACCCATCAGGTTGTTGACCTACTTCCCAAATACACGAAAAACACTTCATCATAACCCCTGTGGTGAGATTTTGCATATCCTGCGAGCTTTCCATTCAAAGGCTTGGGGAAAAACACAGGATTACAGGTCTCTACTAACCTCTTATGCAAAGTCATTATAGACAATCCATTAATATTTAGAAAGGGAATACATACACCATTAAAACTTATATTTAACATGCATTCATCGTATTAAATCTACCATTGAGAGAAGAATGCATTCATATTCATTAATAAACATTTACCATATACATGGGGAAACACTTATCTATTTTAGTTTAAACTTCAACCAACTAATTGATTGAGGGTGAAATCCTTTCCACCCAACCATAGGCTCTGCTATATTTATACTCTCTATAGCAATACACCCTCGTGTCATGCCATGATATCACCAGGGGACTCTCACGAGTTGGATATTCGGTGAAGGAATTGGTCAGAAAGGTCACTCTCCTTCACTACATTGGCAACATTAGAAATACCCTCTTGCCACTGAGATTAGGGACTCCATGAGCTTACCAAGCAATTTCCCAACTGGATCTCATTTGCACAAGGATGTTTCTTCTCTACTACAAAGTCCCTCGGTGCCCTCCCCTTACTAGTGTCCATTTCTTTTCAGCAAGCACCAAACTGCAACCATATTTTCTCTAGTTTATATATGGGTATTATTTGTTCTAGGATGACCATTCATGCCTTCGGTAAGATTCCTTTTTTTCTCATGAAAACTTCCTAGTTCCTCTGTTTCTTGGGTCTATATGTGTGAGATCTATTTTTTCATATATGTTTCCATACACATTGTTTATGTGTTTGTGTGTGTGTGTGTGTGTCTGTCTATATATCTATGTCTGTGTGTGTGTGTGTGTGTGTGTGTGTGTGTGTGTGTGTGTGTCAGTATGTCTATATGTTCCCTCTTCCTCCTCATTTTTCTTTCCAATATGGAACATTCTATTTTTTTCTTAGGTTCCCCAACTTGCTTCTATCATAAGAAACCCCCATGGTCAAGCTCCTGAATTGAAGGAGACATTTCAGGTACTTCTGGTTGATAGTTGCATCTAACCCTTCACTGCTTCGAGTACAAGTTTTGAAGTCAGACATAACTTTTTAAATTACCTGATTTGATGTCATTAATGAGTTTCTTGTGGATAGGACAGATAGGGTACTTTAGGCAAGTTAGTCATTTGAGGTCATGTAGGTGTAGGTTGGGTTTTCTAGGAAATATTCCCATTTTCCTCATATAAACTTCTTAATTTCCCCTTCATGAGATCCCACTCGTGGTATCATGGTTGTTACTACAAGGATTCCCTCTCATTCGACTAATTGGTGTTTTTATTAACATAAAACATAATCATGTTCTTCATGAATTACAATGCATGAAGTCTTAAGCACAATTACAGACTTGGGGGAAAACATGGTGTTACACAAACACTACTCTACATACATCGAGGGGTACTACGTCTAATTCCACTTCATCAATAAAATCAGCAATTTTAACAAATTTAATATTACATTGTTTCATTACATTGATATATGCATCCTTGTTTACCCATCCCAATTTGTATGGTCTAGGATGACCACAAACCTCGAATCCAAGCTTACCAACTAGATTCATTTCTATGAGATTAGCCTATGAATCGAAGTCAAACAAAGTATCTATCTTGGTCTTCCTAACTTGAATCTTGATGTTGAAGAGTTTGGTCATCTCCTTCTCTTCCTGGTGATGAAGGCTACTCATATTTACCTCATTCTCCATTGATGTGCAAACAATATTCTCATCCACATCTGAGCTACTTTCAACCTAATTGCTCGAATATGTGGCTAGAAGATTCTTTTTCTTTTCTTCCTTCTTGTAGTTCTTCAAGTTCAACTCTAGATGTATTTTCTAGCACTTTTCCTCAGTGTGACCATCAATATTGCAATGGATGCAATGATTATTCGAATCCTTGCATTGATGTGCATTGGATTATGTCTTCTTATCCTTTCCCCCTTTCCACTTCCTCTTCCCCTCCTTGGAAGCTTCCTAGTGCTCTTTCTTCTTGGAATTTCTTGGTTGTGCTTTATTGTGGCCTATGTTTTATAGATACTATGTTTGTACACATTCCTCGTCCACTATCCTTGGCTTCAAAATCATCACTTTCTCTCATAGATGACTATGTATACCTCCTATATACTTAAGGAATACATATGGGATCTTGGGAGATATATTGGGCATGATGGAAATCTTCATGAACTCGATGGTGTACTCATGTACACTATGCCCCTAACTTTTCCTAAAGTAATGCCAATGGATCCATTGATCCTCTACATAACCAATAGGATAGAAATGGGAATTAATGAGGGTTTTGAAATCCTCAAACTTATTTCTTGGTGTATCACACTCCAACCTAAGTGTCTCTATGTGAATTTCCCACCAAGTTAAAGAATGGCCCTCTAAATTCAGTCTGGCATATGATATATTTTTCTCCTCGTCTATATTGTGAATGCTAAAATAAAATTCTAGTTGTTGCAACCAATGATTCAGTTTTAATGCATCGATCTCACCTTGGTATGGCTTTATGTCCTCTTTCTCTTCCTTCTTGAATAGGGACTATGAATGTTTTACCACACTCGAACTCGACAACTCTTTCACAGGTTATTTATGTGACTCATTTTCTGGGTCTTCCTAATCTCCCAATTTCCCCTCCAATCCAATCTCTAAATTAAAGCCTCCAACCTCTCCAATAATTATGAACTTACTTGATAGAGTTTCCATGAGGAGGGACATATTGCAATATATATTAACAACTTTCCCTTCCAACCTTCCAAATCTCTAAAATCTAGCTAGAAGGTGAGTTGGATCTGCTCTCTTTTCTCTAGTATGGAAATAATTCAAGTACAAATGATAAGGCACTCTCTATGGAATCACCTTAGAATCATGGCCTATTAGGATGCTAAATAAAATTGACCCCCTATGTTTTGATCTCTAATTTTCTCACTCATTTGTTCTACTCTTCTATAGATCAAAATAAAATAACATAGAATGGAACCCCTTCTCCTCCTAGCTTCTTGGTATTTAACATAGCTAGATAGTCGTCTAGGATTAGGGTATTGACTTCCTCAACCCTCAATTAGTGATCAGGTTTGGACCTTCTAGAATTTTCTATTAAATCACCGACATGGCTATCCCCACACGTTTAAGTAATGGGGGTTGATGTGGCATCCACTCGCACCATGGTGATCATTACGATAGGTCAATTTGCAGGAGGCATAACTTTGACATACGAACTTCGATTGAGGTTATTCTTGCATCGTTGGAAAATTATCCATATGTAGAATATAGATATCATCTCCTTAATAAGGCTTGGACCATAAAAAAAAGTGTTGTTTGATGCCTCAAAATGGTTCAAGAATATTTCTAATGGATTTTTGGACCCAAATTTCCACATTTGGAAGAGCCACTAAATTGGCTCTGCAATTTTATTCCTCCAATGTTTTCACCCATAAAGCATTGATATAGATGAAAAATAATATAATGATTCAATCTGGATCGGTAGGGAATAATTTGACCAAGCAACCTTGTGGATCACATATTATTATAGTGTCCAAGAAGGATGGGACATGTGTATCGACTTTAGAGATTTGAATAATATCACCCTGAAGAATCAATACCCTCTACCCAATATTGGTGACTTTCTATATTAGTTTCATCATTCCAAGTACTTCACTAAGTTGGATCTTAAATTGGGATACCATAAGGTATGAATTCAAGAAGAAGATCAGACTTGGAAGACCACCTTCAAGACAATACAAGGTATATAATAATGTCTTGTAATGCCTTTTGGTTTGGAAGAGCATATCTCACATCCCATGCAGGTGTTAGATACCTAGAAAAAGCATCAACTACTGCAAAATATTAAGAAATGTGAATTTTCTTAATAATAATTGGTGTACTTGGGTTATGTGAATGGTGTATAGGAACTCAATATAGATACTTTGAAGATGGATGTCATTCTCGAATGTATACTAATTTCACTAAGTTTAGGATATTTGTTGGGGTACCATATCAATTATAGAAGTTGATAACATCATTTTCAGCTGTGGCTACACCACAAAGAATCAACAAAACAATTTGATGATATAAAATGACATATCATTAAGCACTAGTCCTTGCTTTTCCTAAATTGTATAAGCTTTTCAAAATAGACGTAAATTGGATATGATGAATGACGTATAATTAATCACTATTCATTGCATTTCCTAAATTGTATAAGCCTTTCTAAATGAATATAGATACAAGTGGATATGATGTTATGGGAGCAGCCTTAATGCACTGAGATAACATGGTATGCTATGATTTTGAAATGTTTCATGGAAAAGTATTGAACTACCCTACATATGGAAAGAAAATCTATGATATAGTTTAATCTATTAAGAAGTGGAATCATCCATACTAATCAACAACCATTGTAGTACTTGCAAGCCCAAAATAAAATTTTGAAAACTAGACACTACACATTGATGGGGATTATACAACAATTTAATATATCATCAATTATAAGAAGGGTAATGTTTTCAAGGCCACCCATATCAAAGATAAAAACTTTGGGAACTCTTATGCACATGAATCCTTTATACCATGATGCATACATGAAATATGAGGAATTTAAAGAGGTGTTTCAGAAGCTATAAGGCTAAGTTTGTGTAGACGAATGTGACAGTTAGGTTGACTATGATATCCAAGATAGGTTTCTCTATAAGCTAGATAATATTTAGGTTCCTAAAGGTGAATGATTGCATATTATCAAAGAGGATCACACCACCAAAGTTGTAGGTCATTTTGGTGTTAGGAATATAGTTGCCAACTTATATAGGTATGTGTATTGGTCTAGAATGTGAGAAGATGTGGCTTGGTTTATTGGAGGATGCATACTATGTTGTATTAATAAGAAGAATAATAGAAAAGAAGTTTTATACTATCCCTTTCTTGTACCTACTAGACCATGGGAAAGAATCTTCATGGATCATGTAGGTGTTTTGCTAATAACTAGGAAGGGACATGATTATCGATTTGTGGTAATTGATAAGTTTAGCAAGATGTGCAATATCATGCCTTGTAAAAAGATAATTAGGGGAAAATATGTAGCAAACATGTTCTTTGAAAAGGCTTGGGTGAACTTTGGGATACTAAGAAGCATCACCTTAGATAGAGATACCAAATTTCTCAATTTCGTCTACACTTTAGGAGAATTTGGACCCCAAGTTGAAGAGATACACAACATTTGTAACATCCCACTGATACCATATTGTAACATCCCCGACCACCCATGTCGATCCATGCTACTCCAGAAAGCGCTTTCGTTCTCTGCTCAACATACGGTAACATACCCAGCATCCAATTGAGCTATGCCAGATAAATTTTTCGAACTGGGTGCAATTAAAACATATACACACAAAACTCTTGCAGAACTTTATATATAAAATGAAAACAAACAAATACATTATGTAAATGAACAGTTTCATACTAAAATAACAGTAAACATATACATGCAGCATATACAGACAATACCCATAAAAATAAACACGTAAATAATAATGCAACATGTAAATTTATCACACAATTGACACTTATCTTGGTAATAATATCAATAGTTGCATGCAAACCTTCCACGAACCTCCCAACCTTAGACCACACTGCTCATAACTCTCAGTAGTGGGTCACCCCCGAGCTGGGACTAAACTCCACCCAGGTAAAGGGATCCCTAACCAGGCTAATGGTTCATAGACAACAAGAAAAGACTCTGTCACAGGTGCCAACTCAAACTAAAAGCCTACAGTCCCTCATTCCCCACATGCATGTCCCACCCCAGGAAGTGTGCCCCTTCTCTACTCAACAGTCCTTCGGTTGCCCCACTTCCTTTCTGGGCTTTAGCAACAAGTTGGACAGGAAGTCTCAGAGCCCTGCAGTTGTAGTTTAGCACCTTCAGGAAATCAATTCCCAACAATTCTCTCACCCAGAGAGATTTCTCACGCGCCTGACAACCCGCCTCTTCGATATCCCACGGGCCTGACAACCTGCTTCTTCAGTCTAGCTCCCAATCTAACCAGCTACCCCAACAGGTATGGCTATGGATACAAGTTCAAGTAAAGTGATCGGAAGGTACGAAGGATAGCTCAATGAGTGTGGGTATGATGATGGAAATATTGATTGCATGACTCAATGATGGAAGGAATGATGGAAAGAATGATCAGAAATGAACTAAGTCCAAACAATATGTATGCATGTCCCCAACTTGACACTTGCCATGTTGGGAGCTACTTTGGCCAACTTCCATCTTTAGAACTTAGGATAAAATAATTATCCATACTTTATAATTTAACAAATATTAATATAATATTCTTTTTTTTTGCTTAAGCTCCCTAGCTTAGCCCCTTTTCCTTAACTTTTAGCCCCCCCTTTCCCTAACTAGTGGAGTTTAGTCCCCCATACTCTTTTATCATGGTCGGTCTGCGCGACATGATGTATTTTATATTAATGATGAGACGTATACAAAAATAGGCGCACTAGCCTTTAGCATCTAGGCTCTCTGGCCTAATACAAACATAAGCCTCCTATCTTATAGTAACTGGGTCACCAACCTATAAAACACAACATATACAAAAAGTCTCCCTAGCTTAAAAATTGTGTGCACTTAAGTTGTTGTGCATGGTACCTGGAATGTGCACACTCCATCATTTTACTACACAGTACATGCGCGCACTATGCCATAAAAGGTGCATAAAAAAATGATGTCAAACAGCTCACCAACTTATGTACATTTGTATTTACATTTAGAATTGGTTTCAACCTAGGGACAATCCCCTCCCCTTATTCATGCATTGTCCTCATTGCATTATGTACTCATACACACAAAAAAAATCAAAAATCCTCAAAAATATGCGGGTATTCTACCCGCATTTCATCCTCATTCTCCCAAGTAGCATCCTCAGAACTGTACCAGGTCCATTGGAACTTTACAAGCCCTATGGCTCGATTCTGAAGCTGTTTGATTTTCCGGTCCAAAATGCATATCGGATGCACTTGGAAAGCGCCTTCTTGCTCCACCTGAATCACATTCCAATCAATTACATGATTAGCATCAGGTATATATTTCCTTAGCAATTATACATGGAATACATTATGAACAAACATAGATGCAGGCAATGCAATTATATAAGCTATTGAACCAATCATCTCTAGGATTTCAAATGGCCCACATTAGCGAGCTGCCAACTTTGAACAATTTCCCAACTTCAGGGAACTTCTGTTGGCTTTCACTTTCAAAAATACATGGTCTCCCACTTTAAATTCCCTGCGAGTTTTGCCCTTATCATCATAGTTTTTATTCATGTCTTGGGAAACCTTTATATTTTGTTTTATTTTCAACATTTTCTCCTCCATTTCCCTGAGCAAATCTGGCCCAAACATTGTTCTATCTGCTAGGCTATCCCATCTTACCGGTGTGTTTCACTTTCTTCCATAAAGTGCCTCAAATAGGCTCATCTTTAAAGATGTTTGGTACCCATTGTTATAAGAAAACTCTACCAAGTGTAGATAGTCTTTTCATTTTGATGGTTTATCCATCACATACATCCTCAACATGTCCTCAATCACTTCATTCACCTTCTTTGTTTGTCCATCTGATTCGAGATGAGAAGTTGTACTAAAATTCAAATTTGTTCCAAATCCATTAAATAATCCCTTCCAAAATTTTGAGGTAAATTTTGGATCTCTGTCAGACACAATTGTCTTGGTTATGCCATGTAATCGATCTATTTCTCTCATATAAACATCAACAATGTTGGCTACCTTGTGAGTGAGCTTAACTGGAATAAATTGGCATCTTTAGTAAGCTTATCCACCACTACCATGATAGAATCATGTTTCTTGTTTGTTCTAGGCAGTTTGGTGATGAAATCCATTGTTACAACTTCCCATTTCCACTCAGGAATGGGTAATGGCTATAGAAAACCAGTTGGGTGTCTATGCTCATCATTTACCTTTTGGAATTCCAAACATTTGGCAATAAAATCAACAGCCTCTTTCTTCATGCCTGGCCAATAATATTGTCTTTTGACAGCTGCAATAGTTTTCTAATAACCTAGGTGCCCAGCATAAGGTACATTATGCATTTCTCTCAATATCATATTTTTCAATTCCTGGGAATTTGGTACATAGATTATGCCCCTGTACTTCATAATTTCATCATTATCTAGCTCATATTATTCAATTGTATGTTCCAAATTACCTTGTTGTAATTTTGCCACTAATTCCTTGTATTGCAAATCTAATTTTGCAACCTCTAAAATTTTTTCCTTCAAATCTGATTGGCACATTCTAATTTATGTAGCATGCAATTCATGCACTCTTCTATTGAGTGCATCAACCACTTTGTTTTCTTTCCCTTTGATATTATTTATATCAAAGTCATATTCGGTGAGAAATTCTAACCATCTTCTTTGTCTAGCATTTAAAGTTGGTTGATCAAATAAATATTTCAGACCATTATGGTTTGTCCTCAGCTCAAACCTTTTCCCCATGAGGTAGTGTCTCCATTTCCTTAAGGCATGCACTATGGCTGCCAACTCCAAATCATGAGTGGCATAGTGTCTTTCATGCTCCTTCAAGTTCCTTGATTCATAACATATAACAAACCCATTTTGACTGAGGACTCCACCAAGTCCCTCTTTACATGCATCTGTGCATACAATGAAGTCTTCATTTGGGTCTGCAATCCTTAGTATTGAAGCACTTGTTAATAATTGTTTCAAGTGTTGGAAACTCTTTTCACAATCCAATGTCCACTGAAACTTCACTCCCTTATTTTGTAAGGAAGTGACTGGGTGTGCAATCTTTGAGAATCCTTTAACAAATATCCTCTAGTATCCTGCAAGTCCCATGAATGATCTGACCTCTGTCACATTCTTTGGTGATGACCATTCTCTAATGGTTTCTATCTTCTCAGGATCCACTGCTACCCCATCCTTTGAAATGATATGTCCCAAATAATGAATTTTCTTTTGATAAAATTAGCACTTGCTCAATTTGGCATACAAATGATGCTCCCTTAATACTTGCAACACCATCCTCAAATGATGCTCGTGCTCTTCTTCTGACTTGGAATATACAAGGATGTCATCCAAAAATACAATGACAAACTTATATAAATATTCTCAGAAAACACCATTCATTAAGCACACGAAAACAGCTGATGCATTTGACAACCCAAATGGCACTATGTGAACTCATAATGACCATACCTTGTCCTAAAGGTGGTCTTCCTGATATTTTCCTCTTTAATCCTTACCTGACTGAGATATATCTTTGAAAATATCTTTGCATCCTTCAATTGATCAAAGTGATCATCAATCCTTCCCAGAGGATACTTGTTCTTAACAGTCACTTTTCAACTGTCTAAAATCAATGCACAATATTAATGTCCCATATTTCTTCTTCACGAACAAGACTGGGGCACCCCAAGGTGGCACACATATATACCCCTTCTTCAGAAGTTCTTCAAGCTACATTTGTAACTCCTTCAATTCTGGTGTACTAATTCTGTAAGGAGTCTTTGACACTAGAGTCTGTAAGGAGTCTTTGACACTAGAGGTAGTCCTAGTACCTCCTTGAACACATCTTCAAAATCTTCTAGGACTGCATAATCTGTTGAAATTACTAACACAACTGAGAGGGGGGGGTGAATCAATTGTCTTTGAGCTTAAACAATATTAACTCTATTAAAATATTCATAATCTTTCTTCAAGTGATCATCAACAATATACAACATATGGACAATAAAGGTAAAAAGCATCAGTCACATAAGGTATACACAGAGACAGATTTTCACGAGGAAACCCATAAAGGGAGAAAACCTCTTCTTCTT
>ML793505.1:175067-193584 GCA_009831015.1 Picea engelmannii
CTACACCAAATTATTTTTTGCAAGTACAAAAGATTGAAAACAAAAGATGGATTATTCACCGGAAATACTTCTCATGCCTCATAACTATTTGGAATGGAAGCCAAAAATTCTGCTTCATCTTAGATGCAGAGGCTTCCACCAAATAACCATGGCAATGGAAGTAGAGCCTAATTCTGTCGATGAGAAAAATGACTTTCTCAATAGACAAGATATGGAAGTATCGACATGTCTGTTTCTCCCGAACTTTTCCATCAAGTATATGAAGAATCACAAGGATTAAATCCAAATGAATTATGGACCATATTGGAGGTTCTATTTGGAAATAAAGAATATTGTGAAGATTTCATGCAGGAGTTCGAACAGATAGAGCCGAAAGAGAATCCATAAGAAGATCAAGTTTCTTATTATGAAGAGTCTTCTACAAAAGTTTTTGCAGAAATTAGTATTCCAATAATTGAAGATGATGTCTACTCCATTTCAGATTTATTTTCTAAAATTCATGTGGAAGATATATGTCATGCATCTCAAGAGTCACATGCAGACATTGTTGCATGCACCATGCATGCATCTCAGGAGACAAAAAAGGAGCCGCGCACATCAGACGCCATTCTGGTATTTTTTGAGAAAATTTTGCAGAAACAAATTGGATATTTGAATTCCTCTCGGGAAAATATCCAATTTCAAAAAAAAAATCGTCTAAAATGGAGTCCGGAAACTAAAGTAATGATTGTTTCAAAATCAACAAAATTTCATCATTTTCCTGGAAATGGTCGCACGGTTTTCAAAATTTCATCCAAAATTTATTTGGATATTATTCATTACAAGAAGATAAAGTGGATATGTGTGGAGATATCAATGATGCATATACTTCATCAAATCTGTGCAGACATCTACATCTTCAACAAAATCTTCAAAGAGCACAAACTTGCACAGTTGTGAGGTCTTCTTGGAGTGAAGGACATGGTTGCTTAGCAACTACCTTTTGTTCCTTATTATTTTTTATTTTATGCATTGTAATTTGAGGGGGGGTTTCGTTCCCATGAGGTTTTCCCTCTTTCCTTGTTTAGTTCAGTGTATCTTTTGTATTTGGGTACCTAACATGGCCTCGTAGTCGGAACGCATTCTTTATTTTCACCATAGTGATGTTCAGGGGGGGCGTTGGAGTTAGTTCACACACACCTAGGATTTATTTTTCCTAAGGGTATTTCTTATTTATTAGTCATAATTAGTCATTATCCAGTCTCCTTTATTTTAGGGGAGAATATTCCACCTAGAGAATATTCTCTTTCAGTTGACACTTCAATTTGACTAGTTGAGTTGAGTTTACATGTTGCATTGGTTTTGTCACCATGCAACATTGGGATCATCACCAACTCACTACTCTTTGTTCAGTCGGTTAACTGAAGACCAGTTGACTAGTTAACTCAGCTAGGTGGCAGTTCACTCCCGTAACTGCCTGAGAGACTAGACTAGGTGGCAGTTTACTCTTGTAACTGTTGGTGTTTGCCCAGATCAATCTAGACCACCACTATGGCTCATTAGTTACTAATTTATCCTATATATATTGTAAATTATTCACTCTTTCAGTGTGGAATACGGTTAATGAGAATTCTTCCATTCTTTCTATCTTGCTTCTTCTTTCTCAATTTCTTTCTGCAAATGTGTGTAGTATTTTCTAGCTAGATCTATTATGTGCAGGTTCAACACATTTACACTCAATTGGGTTTCTTCATATATATTCTTGACACTCTGTCCAAGTTTCACCTCTTTCTAGGTTCCAAGTTGCTAGCTACAGTCTGTTGAAGTTCTAGGCCAATTCGTGTTTTTGGTCTGAAATGCTACAGGTACCTTATTTTCCATATTAAACACTTTTAGCATGCCCATAAATTTAATTCAGCTATGGGACTGTCTTCTTTGGTTTAATATATTTCCATTGACTTCTCCTATGCCTCTGTCCAAGTTTCACCTCTTTCTGGGTTCCGGGCTGCTAGCTACAGCCTATTGAAGTTCTAGGCCAATTTGTGTTTTTGGTCTGAAATGATACAGGTACCTTCTTTTACGTATTAAACACTTTTAGCATGCCCATAAATTTAATTCAACTCTGGGACTATCTTCTATGGTTCAATATATTTCTATTGACTACTCTTGCACCTCAATATGATTCCAAAGAAGAAAGTTATGGCTCTTTGAAGTTAGATGGGTCTTAAAATTTACCCTCCATTGTTTGTGTTGTAACTTTCATATGAAAGCTCCATTTGACGAACGGTTTACACCACTAAAAATCTCTCCCCGAGATCTTTTATTTCAGCTACAAAGACAAATTGTCCCTTCATACATTTTGTTCACGTGGTTTTTGACTAGCTAAAAATGTTGTTAAGAGCCTCAAAAACACGTTGCAAAAAGATGACGTTCAAAGAGTGTAAAATGTCACGGAAATACGTTGGTTTTCCGTTGTTGTTCACCCTCCAAACGACTTTGCGCACACAAATTTCAATATGTGCACCCATATTTACCATGTGCCACAACACCATAAGGTAAATCATGATTCGCACACCTATAACCTATGTGCAACACTTCTCTATCGCGCCAATAACTAGCACACACTACTTTTATGCCGCGCGCCAATATCCAACGTGCAAAATTTTGTTTATTGCACTAATACCTGTTGCGTGCAATTTTTGTATCACGCACTGATATTCTATGTGCATTTCACTCTACGCGTTGCACCATGCCAAAGTTTAGTACACCCCCATCGCGCACCAATACTCTGTGTGCACCATTAACTAAATTGTTGCGCGACAACATATACCCACATTGCACGCATACCAACCAAAATCCTCTGCTCTCTACCAATATTGTGCACACCACGCATGCCATTATTATGTGTGTGCACACTATATGCACCTTAATATGCATGTGCACACCATATGTACACCACACAATGCTAAATTTAGCGTGCACCCGCACACCAACATTTTTACGCGCAACGACCAATTTTAACGTGTGCACCCACACACCAATAATTTTCTGCGCGGCGCCAAAATTTAGTGCCCACACCCGCACACCAACATTTTTTCGTGTGGCGCCAAAATTTAGTGTGTGTACCCGCACACCAACATTTTTCCTCACGGCACCAAAATTTAGCGTGCGCACCAGCACACCAATATTTTATCACGCGGCACCAAATTTTAGCGTGCACACTGCACACCAATATTTTTCTGCGTAGTGCCCAATTGTTTTACATATCACAAGATTTTTACTGTGCATCATGCATTTTTCTTAGTGCGCCCTCCTGCGCACATTCATTTTTATGCGCATCAATTCCCCGTGAATTCCGCTGTAGAAATTGGGAATTTTTCTTAACTTTTTCCCAATTTCTACCATAGACATTCTGCAACTATGAAATTTGTTCAATTTCACCCTGATAACACCATTTCAACCTCTGCAACAACAAATCGTTGTGGGTTGACATTTCTGGAACAAATTTTTCCCACACTCAATTCACGAATTGAGAATTTTAATTGTTAATCTCGCTCCAACTGTCATGGCTTCACTGTAACTTCAAATTCAACCAATTTCAGGTCTGAATTTGCTAGAACAGATATTAAATCAAGAATATCTCACATGGCCAAATTTCTCAATTTTCCCATGAATTTAACAACAGAAATTGGGGCTTTTTCCCAATTCTACGTTCGTTTCTTCTAAATTTTACCATGGACGCTCTGTAATTCGAAATTTGGCCACTTTGAAATAAATCCTTTGTGAAATTTTTCTTCAGTCAACTTGCTCAGCCCATCCAGGCTCAGTGTTGAAAGATGAAGCTCTCATACCATGTTGTAACATCCTGCTAATACCATATTGTAACATCCTCGGCCACCCATGTCGGACCATGCTACTCTAGAAAACGTTTGTGTTCTCTGTTCAACATACTATAACATACCCAACATCCAACTGAGCTATGCCACATAAATTTTTCGAACTACATGCAATTAAAACATAAACACACAAAACTCTTGCGGAACTTTATATATAAAATGTAAACAAACAAATATATTATGTAAATGCGTGGTTTCATACTAAAATAACAGTAAACATATACATGTAGTGTATACAGACAATACCCATAAAAATAAACACATAAATAATAATGCAACATGTAAATTTATCACACAATTGACACTTTTCTTGGTAAGAATATCACCAATTGCGTGCAGACCTTCCACAAACCTACCAGACCACACTGCTCATCACTCTCAGTAGTGGGTCACCCCCAAGCTAGGACTAAACTCCACTCAGGTAAAGGGATTCCTAACCAGGCTAATGGTTCATAGACAATAGGAAAAGACTCTATCACAGGTGCCAACTCAAACTAACAGTATACAGTCCCACATTCCCCACATGCTTGTCCCACCCTAGGAAGTGTGCCCCTTCTCTACTCAACAGTCCTTCGGCTTCCCCACTTCCTTTATGGGCTTCAGTAACAGGACGGATAGGAAGTCTCCAAGCCCTGCAGTTGTAGTTTAGCACCTTCGGAAAATCAATTCCCAACAATTCTCTCCCCCAGATAAATTGTGCATGGGCCTGACAACCCACCTCTTCAAGATCCCACGGGCCTGACAACCCGCTTCTTCAGTCTAGCTCCCAAGCTAACCAGCTACCCCAACAGGTATGGCTATGGATGCAGGTTCAGATACAGTGATCAGAAGGTACGAAGGATATCTCAGTGAGTGTGGGTATGATGATGGAGAGATTGATTGCATGACTCAATGATGGAAGGAATGTTGGCAAGAATGATCGGAAATGAACTAAGTCCAAAAAATATGTATGCATGTCCCCAACTTGACACTTGTCATGTTGGGAGCTACTTTGGCCCACTTGTCCCCATCTTTAGAACTTAGGATAAAATAATTATCCATACTTTATAATTTAAGAAATATTAATATAATATTCATTTTTTTGGCTTAAGCTCCCTAGCTTAGACCCTTTTCCTTAACTTTTAGCCCCCCTTTTCCCGAACTAGTGGAGTTTAGTCCCCCATACTCTTTTATCGTGGTCAGTCTACACACATCGATGTATTTTATATTAATGATGAGACATATACAAAAATAGGCACACTGGCCTTTAGCATATAGGCTCTCTGGCCTAATACAAACATAAGCCTCCTAGCTTATAGTAACTGGCTCACCGGCCTATAAAACACAACATATACACAAAGCCTCCCTGGCCTCAAAATCGTGCACACTTAAGTTGATGCACACGGTACCTGGAATTTGCACACTTCATCATTTGTACATGTGTGCACTATGCCATGAAAGGTGCATACAAAAATGATGTCAAACAACTCACCAACTTACGTACATTTGTATTTACATTTACAATTGGGTTTAGCCTAGGGATATCACAACATTCCATCCATCAAATGGGTATATAAAGGTAGTGAACATGAGAATGGTTCATATTTTGAGGGGTCACAATTAAAAGAATCCAAGGACCCAAGATGAAAATTTGATTTATATTCAAGACTCTTATGGAAAATCAGTCCATACTTCTCCCAGTAAGTCTCCTTTGGAAACTTGTTTTGGGCATTTTCAACCTTCGTCCTTAGATGTTGTATACGTAAAACAAGGAGAAGTGGGGAAAGAAAATCAGTCCATACTTCTCCCAGTAAGTCTCCTTTGGAAACTTGTTTTGGGCATTTTCAACCTTCGTCCTTAGATGTTGTATACGTAAAACAAGGAGAAGTGGGGAAAGATACCAAAATAAAAGTATTAAAGTATTAAACATACATTAATAAGATTAGGAATATTTAGTTTGAAGTGTAGAAAACATTGAAGAAGTCACAGAAAAATTACAAGTCCCAACACAATCAACATAGAATTGAGAAAACATTCAAGGTGGGACATAGTTTAGTTACATATAAAAAAAGAAATGATACAAGGTACTAGTAAGAATATCAATTCTATATGTTATGGTCATGTTATCTCAATATTTTTACTTGTGCAAAGCCCCACCACAAGTCCCCAGATCTTGTGTAACAATGGAAGATCCTACCACTGACACCTTAGTAAGAAATTCCCTCATTTTAGTGATGGAAAAGGTCCACCACAAGGGAGGCTTCCCTAGGGATCAAAGTAGCAAGTATAGTATCCAAGCCTATTTCCCCCTCTCTTGGTCACCTAAAGAGTGTTTTAGGTCAAGATAGTGTAAGAGGTATGAAATCATTTGAGTACAACCGGAACAAGAAGATTTTACAGCATATATATGATTATTTCCAAGTACAAACATGCAATCAATGCCTATTTAAGACACTGGACAATATAGGTTGCAAATTTTGTTATAAATTTGCAGTAGTAAACAATGATATGACAATAGTAAATAATTTGTAACAACACCAACAATTAGTGCTCAGAAATGCAACAATTTACCATGAAACATTAGCATACATCCACTAGAATAATATTCAATTCTTGGATGCAATTTATGAATAAGTTAGTCCACCTTTAAAATAATGAATTCAGAAAATAAGAGTGTTATCATATGGTTGTAGAAAACTTTTGTAACAGCAACAAATTATCCAACAAGTTTTCCAATGTTAGTGTTAGTTAGGTTAGTCAAATGCTTAAGAGAGTTGAAAGGAAGAGTTTGTTGATAAATTCACCATGAGGATGCTTTGAAGCCAGTGCCTTCAAAGGGTTATGGAGTATTATAATGGAAAGTGCAACTAGGCTTGGGTTATGTCCTACTTGAAACCAAGAGGTAGGATTCAAACTCTAAGGTGCTAGCACATTAGGGCCTTAGGGTTTGAATCTTGAGGAGAATGACTTATAGCGTGCAAGCACATTTGGTCCCTAGAAACCATTTATCCCTTCTTGTAGCTTTAATTATGTCAAAATAAAAAGTCTAGAGATAAAATCTTTAAGTGTTACAACTATAGGGCTTTAGGAGTCTAACCCTAGCAAGCATTCTTTCACAAATTTTGGACAAAAATCACCTTGTGTGAGGAAGAAGAACTTATGTTACCCTCTTAGGTTTCACCTAGCAAGACGTCTAGCATGAAATAGCAAATTTACCATGAAACATAAATAGCATAAGAATAAAATTGCAGAAAATTCACTTACTTCACCAGGAAACCATGAGATAAAACCCTAATTGCAGAAATTCCATCCAAAATCAGAAAAAACATCCACAAGTGATCCTCCAAGCATAGTGCATGAGTAGAAAAGAGTTATTAACCACAAATAAGGAAAAACATTCATAAGTCTTCCCTCACAAAAGTGAGAAGTCCTCTTCCTAAATGAAAATGAGGCTTGCCTTTTTTATATGAGGCAACCTCAACATAATTTGTCCACATAATTGTTAAAAACATAAAGTTATGGGGGACGACCCCTTAATTTACCTCTATATAATGCCAAAAATGAAATATACATCAAATAAAACCTTAAAAAGGTGACAACAAGCCTTAGAAGTGTGATGTAATGCTCAAATGTGATGATGTCAAGGCTCAAGGAGTGAGACGTTAGGCCTCCAGAGGCCATGTGGCATGCTCTAATGTGAAAGGGTGTGAAGAAGGGTGTCTCCTCATCCCAAACCATGTAAAACCACCTTTGGAACCACAAAATCCATCAAACCTTGGCCCCAAAGGGTGACATCAAGGCTAGAGGATGACATCATAGGCCTCCAAAGGCCATGTTCAAATGAAAGAGGAGTGAAATCTCATCCCCAAGTGATGTCAAGGTACTTCCAAAGGAAACTTCCTCCATCCTCTGTGCACAAGAGCTTTGGGGTGCTCTTCTTAGCCCTTGGCCTTATAGACCATATGAATGGCATAATGACCTGTATTGCTTAAAACAATCCCATCTATCCATCCTCTAAGATCCTGAGAAGGTGAAATACATTGTCTAAGGGTGGTGAGTCATTGGATGACCCATTGCTCTCCATCACACATGAAAAAATCCTGCAATAAAGGCACAACATCCAGGGTACAAACCGAAGATGTCCCTTCATAACCATGTCAAGGGAATTCAAAACAAGCCAAAGTATAAAATACTGTTAGCCGAAGTTCATAAGAAGAATCAATCCTTAAAACATGCAAAGTAAGATGCAACTTAAAAAGTAATCCATGTAATATCATTCACCTTAGTATCCCCTTCAAGCATCACACCAGCCTAGGACCCCATGTGAGTTACCAAGTTTAAGTATGGGAGGGTATTCATCCAACCCTATTAGTTGTTCTACCTAGAAAGGAAATAAAATAATCTAGGTAGAGAGATAGGTCCCGAGAGTGACAAGGGAAAGTAAAAACCCACCAAGAGTAAGTGTGAAAGTGATATGGTTCACAACTTCCTTCATGGCTTATGGTGTTAATCTGTCTCTATGAGCACCATTGTGGAGGGTGTGCTTGATTTTGAGTTTCCCAATATCTGCATGCACTTTTTGGGACCAGAGCGAGCACTGAATGAGTAGAGCTCAAGTTGGATCGACTTTTGGTGGTCCTTCTTTTCTATGTTCACTTTCTTTTTCTAGAATCATTTTATTATTCTTTTATAGTAGTTGTGGAACAACCTTTGGGCCTTCATCCCCTCTTCTCATTAGAGAATGGACCATAGTCAAAGTTTCATACAATATAAGAGCATCTAGGATGGAAGGTGTCAAGTATCATAGGGAGAGGAATGTTACCCTTGGGAAGGCCCCCTAGTATTACCCCTTTTCCCTAGGCGGTGACAACATGAGACTAGGGAACAAAAGCTGACCACCAAGGTGAAACAAGGAAAGTGACATAATTTCCAAAACCAGTGATCCATTATCCAACTTTAACCAAAGATCCTCCTCCACATGCCTGAAAAACTAAGTACAAAACTTTTCATGAAAGAAGACTACTATACCTCATGGTGAAAATATCTTACCATCTCCCATACTCTGGGTTGCTTGAATGTTATGAGCCTTGCTTGATCCAACTAGGATGTAAAGAAAGGGGGGTTGTTGGGCTGCCATCTATGGACATGTTGATCATCATCATGGTGTAGATCATGTTCTCCATTGTGGGCCTCGAGACACGATATCCTCTAGTTACCCCTAGGCATGGGGGGAGGGGTTAATAGGTCCTTTTGAAGTATGGGAAGAGGTGGGTGATAATGTCGACATAATAATTTTACCCCCATATATGTGCATTTACTCAATAGTGAATTTGAAAAATCCAAAACTCTAAACCTTCCATGTTGGACTAGGACACTGATGAGAAATACTTACCTACCAGAAAGGACTTAGCACCAAAATCTAAGTTAGAAAAAGTTATAGTTTTTCAAAAGAATTCCAAGATTATTAGATAGGAGAACTTTGGCAAGTCTAGGAGGAAAATTGTTCTCACCTAAAATATTATGGGGACCAAAAGCATCCCTAAATGGGAAGGTATGACTAGAAGTGGATCATTATATAAATTTCCATCTAGTTTGGTACTTTTGGATGGAGAATTATAGTTATTGGCTTGTAGGGCCCATTTTAGGGAGATGTCCCAATTTTGTAATTTCAGGTCTAGAACCTTCCAAATCCCATTTGAGGCCTTAAATGGTTGTTTTTTATGCCAAAAAATTTCATACAAAGTTTAAAGCCTCTTGATGTGGTTTTACACATTGAGAGATTTCCAATGGTGCAAATATCACCTCAATTGGAGTTTGTATGAGGAATTTGTGCCTCTCACAAGTTGATATATCCTATGAATTAGCATGATATTGAGTGGTTGCCCATGTCAACTCCCATTAATCACGCATTTCAAGCTAGTTACATGTTAACTGTCAAGAAGATTATAGAGGGTTCAAAACCCTAACCCTAATTGGGAGTTGAGGCGTGCAAAATGATCTAGATTGTATAGAGAAAAAGTGAGAGTAAGGAATATGAATGGAAACATACATAGATGAATATTGTGGAGAGCATAATAATATAGTGAAACCCAAATCATATTAATGAATGAAATAGAAGAATACTATAAAATACAAATCAATACAAACTAGCTAGAGAGGTGTTAGTTACGCTCATTCACAAGAAGACATTACAAGAGGTTGAAATGGAATTTTAACATAAAGTACTAAACCATAAGAGGAAAAAACCCTAAATATCCAAAACCCTAACACTAGGAGACAAAGCGCCAAAAGGATTGTGGGCCCTGACGTGGCTAGTTGATACATCAACTTTCTAGGGGTGAAACTTTCGCATACAATCTCCATTTGGGGTGCACAGTAGCTAGTTGGAAATATATAATTGAGAAGTACAATTGTTGGCATGTCGGAGCAAGCCATGGCTCTCCAAGACAACCGAATGGCCTAAAAACATTTTTAAGGCCTCAAAACAGCCCCAAAAGTTTAGAACCTGAAAAAATGTAGATAAAAGAACTGCCAAGATGGAGAATTGTGTTGAGTCAATGGAAGAGGTGGGTGGTCATCGATGTCCACCTGGATCACAAAAACCATAACCACAACCCTAAATGGATATTAGGCCATGTTAAATTCTAAGAAACTAGAGTTTCGGTATTATTGTATTGTCTATTGTTCCATAGTAGAGCATAGTATCTAGGAGTAGGATATTGAAGCATAATAGAAGAAGTATAAGATATTATAAAAACCATTCAATGAACAGTGTCCACGGAAACTCCATAGTGAATGAAATTTATTTGTATTTTCATTTCATAACTAAGAAGAAACAAAGTCATAGGCTTCACCTTCTAGCTCATTTTTTCACATATTGGTTTTTTCCAATGTACATCTTGTGTTCATTATGTGGATGGTGTGTTACTTGCTAAGATTATTTCATTTCATTGTGAGTTATTTCAATAGTTCAATCATTAAGATAGTAACAACTAATATAAACCATTGCATAATAAGAGATTTAAAATTATTGTAAGATCTATTCTAACAAATTTTCAAGTGGAATATCCATGGCAATTTATAGATCAAGAAAGGAATTGAGGCTTGAATATTAAGTTAAAAAATATAAATTATAAGAGGTTGATAATCTCTATAATGAGGTTTGAATATTAAGTTAAAAAATATAAATTGTAAGAGGTTGATAGTCTCTACAATATGAAAAAGGAAGTGCCATATAGTATGGAAAGCATTTGTTTTATTAAAAATCATATGGTTTCTTATTAAATAGATTGGGAAAATATTGAAGAGAATGAGTTGTGAGAATTATTTTATAATATATCATACAATAAATTCAAAAAGATATGATAAGACTTATTATTATTATTATTATTATAACTAAAACATGTATCGGTTATTTTAAAACAATGTTGTAGCCACACCATATAGCATATAATACATATCATCCAAAATAAGTTTGATAGCCATGATTCTAAAGCACCCAAAACTATTAAAATTCCACCCACATACTAATTTTTATTTATAGTCTTTTCCACAAAGCTATAAAACTTACTACTATAAATTCTAATCAACTAGCCTAGTGAAAAAATAGATTTGCAAAACATAAAACCTAGAATTTTTAATCAAAGACATGCCCACTTTGGGCTTCTTGTTTGGATTCTTCATTGATTTCTTGTATTGTATATCCATATACCCTTGCTAGATTGTACCATCCTCTTTAATAGTCATAATTATTCACCCAATTGAGACTTTTGGAAGTGTAATGAATGCGAGCTGCTAGCTAAACCCAAATTAATTGGTGCTACTTGTTGTGGTTTGTTATAAGTTTCTCTATTTTCTTTCCCTAGATTTCCACTCTTACTTCAAATTATACATTTATAATTAATTGGACTTCAAGATATGAGGAAATCCTATTATTGATATGAGAAACCACAACTTGGAGGTATTCTATTTGACATGTTATCCTTCTTTCAACCCATCAAAGGTTCACCATTTTGCATGGAGCACAATGACTAACATGGCGGTGGCCCTCCATGAAAGAGGGCTTTAGTCTAATAGAGTTAGGACCACTAGGAGCACCAAATAATCACCAAACACCACACTAAAAGGAAGAGTCAAAACCCACTATAAGGAATAGGCTAGAACCACAATTCTAATGTAGATCATAGATTGAGGGTAGTGAACGTAAACCATACCAAATTGATTGATATAGAACTCCAAAAAAATTCGGGAGGAACCACAAAAATCTCACCTTTACCAAGCAAATCCATTGTAGAGGCCTTTAATTATAAACTTTGGCGAGGCATGTCAATGTCAATAAAAATTACATGGAGAGGGGGGATTGTAATAACCCCTCTTGTCTACATTGATGGTTTGTGCCACTTGTCCACTACTTCATAATGCACGTTGTTTCTAATGTTTGATGAGGTAAAATTGATGGAATATAAACTAGTGTGGGGTACCCCATTTTTAGTTAACATACTTCAATTCAAACAATACCCTATATTAACCATATGATTTACATAGGAGTTGAACTTTCTAAGGACCTGGTAAATTTTGATAAAGTCAAAAATATGCACAAGCCATTGAATTATGAGATCTAGTATAGATAGACCTAGTGTGGGGTACCCCATTTTTAGTTAACATACTTCAATTCAAACAATACCCTATATTAACCATATGATTTACATAGGAGTTGAACTTTCTAAGGACCTGGTAAATTTTGATAAAGTCAAAAATATGCACAAGCCATTGAATTATGAGATCTAGTATAGATAGACCTATAGAGGGAATCAGTTATGTATTTGATGAATAATGACTGAGGAGTCACTAATTATTATCTCCTTCGATTTGATGATATTACAAAGTTAAGGCTTCTACTTTTGTCCACGGATTCTATTGAGGAGTCATTATGTGTCAAAACTTTGCACAAAACTCTGCACAAGCCCTTGAATTATGAGAACTAGTATAGATAGACTTGTGGAGTGCAAGGGAATCAGTTATGCATATGAATAATGATTGAGGATTCATTAATGACTATCAAGGATCTTATCTCCTTCAATTTAAGAATATTTAATCATTGGTACAAATTCAAGGCTTCTATTGTGCATGGATTCTATTGAGGAGTCACTAAGAGTCAAAACTTTGCACAATCCCTTGAATTATGCAAGACCTATGGAGTATAAGGGAATTAGTTACGCATTTGATGAATATTAATAATGACTGAGGATTCGTTGACTATCAAGGATCTTTTTTTTCCAGAGAAAAAAATCATTGATATTCATCTAAATATATTTGTTACAATTCGCTCCAAAAAGCCTTTACATGCACACTTCAAAACTTATGACCTTTTATCCCTTACCTCTATACATATGTTATGTTTACCTTTTGTACTATACTACTATCAAGGATCTTATCTCCTTCAATTTAAGAATATTTAATCCTTGGTACAAATTCAAGGCTTCTACTTGATTGCCCATGGATTCAAAGTCACTAAGATTCAAAACTCTACATAAGCCCCTCAATTATTAGAACTAGTATAGATAGAAATGTGGAGTGCAAGGGAATCAGTTATGTATTTGATGAATAATGACTAAGGAGACACTAATGACTATCAAGGATCTTATCTCCTTCAATTTAAGAATATTTAATCCTTGGTATAAAGTCAATTTTTCTACTTGATTGTCCATAGATTCTCTGGAGGAGTCACTAAGAGTCAAAACTCTGCACAAGCCCTTGAATTATGAGAACTAGTATAGATAGACTTGTGGAGTGCAAGGGAATCAGTTATCCATTTGATGAATAATTATTGAGGAGTCACTAATGACCAAGGTAAGAATACTTAATCCTTGGTACAAATTCAAGGCTTCTACTTGATTGTCCATGGATTCTATTAAGGAGTCACTAAGAGTTAAAACTCTGCATAAGCCCTTGAATTATGATAACTGGTATAGATAGAACTATGGAGTGCAAGGGAATCAGCTATGCATTTGATGAATAATGACTGAGGAGTCACTAATGACTAAAAGGATCTTATCTCCTTCAATTTAATAATACTTAATCCCTAGTAGGATCTTATCTCCTTCAATTTAATAATATTTAATCCCTAGTACAAAGTCCACTTCTACTTGATTGTCCATCTATTCTATTGAGGAGTCACTAAGACTCAAAACTTTGCACAAGCCCTTGAATTGTGAGAGCTAGTATAGATACACTTGTGGAGTGCAAGGGAATCAATTATGCATTTGATGAATAATGATTGAGGACTCACTAATGACTATCAAAGATCTTATCTCCTTCAATTTAAGAATATTTAATCATTGGTACAAAGTCACTAATGACTATCGGATCTTATCTCCTTCAACAAAGTCAAGGCTTCTACTTGATTGTCCATGGATTCACATGAACCCTAAACATAGGTTATTACATCATTTTCGTGCACTTTCCACACCAAAAACTATTATAAGTATAGATTATTACACAATTTTAATTTATAAGCATAGGTTATTAAACAATTTTAAGTTTCCATGGCAATAAAATGTACATTTATACAAATTAACAAAAGATTCTTCAATAAACACGTTGTAACCATTAGTAATATCTCTTAATATATACAATAATTCATATATTTTCATTTCCATATAAACAATCGAAATACTGGGAAATTGAAATTGAAGGTTAATATAATTTGTAGATGTCCAACAATAATTATACATATAACTGTATATCGAGAAAAAAAAAATCCCTTTCGGAATTACTATTTTACAATATGAAATCCTTTGAATAATAAACATCTAAATGTAAATATTTGAAGGTTAATATAATTTGTAGTTTTCCAACAATAATTCTACATATAACTGTATGTCGATAAAAAAAAAAATCCTTTCGGAATTACTATTTTACAATATGAAATCCTTTGAATAATAAACATCTAAATGTAAATATCGTAACCAGAAGGTTGATGGTTTTAATCTTGATTTTTTAACGTCGAACTTGCGCTCGTCCTTAGCTTGCTAATCGAACAACTTCATCAGTACCTCTTAGCCAACGTTGGGGGTACTCTTCTTCCCCCTTAGCCCCCTGAGCCGCAAAGGGGCCACACACAGAAAACCAGAATCTCAATAGCACAAACTTTCCCTCGCAAGGAGAGGCTTCCACCTCTATGCACAAGTTTGAACCCAACTCTCACAAGTAAACTCAATCAATAAGTATTGAAGTGATGAATTCATGGTTGCGCAAGTGTTATACTTTAATTAAGTTGTTAATGGTCTTCATAATGTTTAAATGTGCCTCTAAGTTAGATGGCATGTTAATCAAATTTTGTCTATTGAAAATTGGTTTATTTCTTTATGATAAAGAATAATTATAATAATTTACCCTTACATATGTGATGTTGAAGTTAAGAGTGTTGTAGGTTATACTTTAATTAAGGTGTTAATGGTCTTCATAATGTTTAAATGTACATCTAAGTTAGATGGCATGTCAATTAAATTTTGTCTATTGAAAATTGGTTTATTTCTTTATGATAAAAAATAATAATAATAATTTACCCTTACATTTGTGATGTTATCAAGTTAAGAGTGTTGTAGCTTATTACATAATTTCCGTGCACTTTCGACCCCAAAAAACTATTGTAAACATAGGTTATTACACAATTTTAAGTTATAAGCATAGGTTGATGTTGATCAGTTAAGAGTGTTGTAGGTTTGTAGGTTATTACATAATTTATGTGCACTTTCCACCCCAAATATTATTGTAAGCATAGGTTATTACACAATTTTAAGTTATAAGCATAGGTTATTACACAATTTTGGTTTGTAGGTTTGTAGGTTATTACACATATTTAAGTTATAAACATAGATTATTACACAATTTTGGTTTGGAGGTTATTACATAATTTTTGTGCACTTTACACCCCAAATATTAATATTATTGTAAACATAGGTTATTACACAATTTTAAGTTATAAGTATAAGTTATTACACAATTTTAAGTTATAAGTATAAGTTATTACACAATTTTAAGTTTTACATTGATCAATATCTAAAATTTATATAAAATATAAGAAATAGATATTTAAAATAACTAAATTATATATATATTAAAGTTATAGTTAAGTTATAAGTTATTACACAATTTTAAGTTTTACACTTATCAATATCTAAAATTTATATAAAATATAAGAAATAGATATTTAAAATAGCTAAATTATATATATATTAAAGTTATAGTTTATTTTAATATAATATTCTCATAATAAAATAAAGTATAATTTTCACAATTATATATGAAAATGATATTATTTAATTTATATAATATATTATTTATCTATTTTAAAATAAAATATTAATTATAAGTATAATTTATTACACAATTTTAAGTTTTACACTGATCAATATCTAAAATTTATATAAAATATAAGAAATAGATATTTAAAATAGCTAAATTATATATATATATTAAAGTTATAGTTTATTTTAATATAATATTCTCATAATAAAATAAAGTACAATTTTCACAATTATATATGAAAATGATATTATTTAATTTATATAATATATTATTTATCTATTTTAAAATAAGATAATTTAGTTATTTTAATATATATAAAAATGATATCATTTAATTTATATAATATTTTATTTATCTATTTTAAAATAAGATAATTTAGTTATTTAAATATTAAACATACTTAATTTGATATTTTATTTTTATCTATAAATTATAATTTTAGAATTCTTTTTATGATTATTTCAGGTTTTTTGCCATGGATATGGACAATATTGTCAATACATGTGAAATTCCTAATACATATCTTAACACATTATCAAATTTCAAAATTGGAAGGTATTTACATTAATTATTATTTTCTCAATAATTTATGTAAAAATTTGAATGGAAAGATTCTCAAAAACTATTTTTTTTCATGAATATGAAATAACAAGCAATTGAAAAACATGCAGGTCCGGGAACTCCACAATGATACTATATTCACCACACAATTTTCTTAACAAAGAAGTGGGCCACCAAATAAGAGTTTATGGCAAAAGGCCTTTCAAGCCTATCGTCGAAATTTTTTGGAGTCCAAAAGTTGGGAAAGGACTTGAATTTATCATGCACTGCGAGATGTACATTATCGTGAAAAGGGAGGGAGGCCCATTCAAAATTGTAGATATAAGGAGTGAAAAGTCTGGAAAATTTTCAAGAAAAATTAAAACTAACATTTTTTATGTGGAAAATTTACGCGAACATATAGCTCTTTGTAAAACACAAAGGTTGCTTATCTACTTAAAGGGAGGTGGCATGGGGTTATGCAATTTACAAAATGGCATTTTTGAAGTTGAGATGCATGACATTTTTAGAAATCCATCTTCAAATTATATAAACAGATTTTCGACTTATATTACAGATGATGAAGATATTATTATTATGACTGATCTTCTTCATCCAATGCCACCAACTTATAATCGAGGTTAGTAAGTGAATTTTAAACACATTTTATGTATTCAATATATTTAATATTTAACAATTAAATCTTTAAACAAAGGGAATCTCTTGTCCCACAAACAAAGAGAGGTTTCATACATCACTCCCTTGTCCCACAAACAAGGGAGTCCCTTGTCCCATAAACAAGGGGTCTCATGCACCAATTTAATATCTAATTTTATCATAACCTTAAAATTAGATTATTATTATTATTATTATAAAAATATATATTAATTATATCTTTTATATGTAATGCAGGTAATATGTTTATCACTATAAATTGTTTGGACACTGGAGAATGCTTAGGGAAGATAACATGTGATGATATTTTTTCAAAACGAGAATCTCTAAGTCAAATAAATGCATTGACATATGATATAAAAACAAATGAAATTTTTACTGGTAATGAGAGTGGTGGTGTATTTAAATGGTCAAATAAATAATTTTGGATAGTTACAATTTTTTAATGAAACAAATTTTATTTTTTTATCAATGAAAAGTAAGTGTTAAAGAGTGATTATCAACCCCACATTCTGGGAGCTTGGGAACTAGTAGGGAAAGTCCCTAATTGGGGGGTAACTCTTTTGGGAACTTGGAACTTCAACATCAAGAAAATGGGAGCTTAAGAACTAGTTTCCAAAATAGAGAGTTTTAAATTAAATTGTAAATATTTTTATTCCATTATTACAAATACATAATTTATTACAAATATTTTCACTATATTTATTTAAAATATCACTATAAAGTAAAGACTACACTAGTAAATATTATTAAGTTAAAAAAATTAATACTACTCACTTTATATGTGTGGATGTGAAATTTTTTTAATGCATGTGTGTTTCTATTCAAGCCCACACTAAACATGAAAGTAAAATAAATCAATACCCTATCCATAGCAAGCATTTGCTCCAGTTTGTTGTTGCTATCATACAACCATATCATTGGTTTTTATTGTATTTCCAAATTACAAGAGTATCACTATGAAAGTAGAATAAATCAATACCCTGTCCATGGCAAGCATTTTCTCCAGTTTGTTGTTGCTATCATCCAACCATATCATAGGTTTTTATTGTATTTCCAAATTACAAGAGTAGTTGCTATCATCCAACCATATCATTGGTTTTTATTGTATGTCCAAATTACAAGAGTATCACTACTTA
>ML793506.1:25577-35789 GCA_009831015.1 Picea engelmannii
TTGTGGTTTGAATTCGCTCACAGCCTAAATCGTTTGCTATACAGTTATCATGATTTGAAAATGATCCTGTTCGATTCGATTATTTCTCCTGTTGAGAAGACAAGTATAACGAATTTCTTACAATTTGTTTGATTATAATTGTTTTAATTGATATCAAAACGATTTCACAACTGTTGAATTTGATTCGTTGTGAAACGATTGCATTGTTGTTCGATTATGGTTCTGTTGACCCAGTTTTGTGGTAACAAAAACAAAACAGAGTATGCCTATCTATGTAGTCACTTAATTGATGTGGATCCTGTTTGATCTCGAATGGTATAATAATTTGAAACTAAATGATTCATTTTCAAACAACCATTGGATGATAAATCGAATTCAATTCTTTATATGATTTGAATTGATCTCAAATGTTGATTCTGTGTCTTATTTAGACCAGCTATAGAATCGCAAGATTCTGTAGCTAGGTCTGTAGATTTAGATTTTTATTATTTTCTTTAACAAATATCATTCTAACTTGTTCACTTTTGGTCCTTTTCAGGTGAATTCGAACTGCTTGGGATTTGATGGACAGTTTAGAGGATATTTGGATGTTTTACTTTTATTTTAGTTTCCTAGTTTAGTTGAACTTGGGATATCTTCCCAGATTTTATGTAAACTGTTTGATAACTTCCACACAGAGGTTTTACACTGTGGAAAACTTATAAATACTTATTATTTTTGTAATAAGGATCATCCTCACTTGTGGGAGAACCAGGCTATGGAATTCTAATACAAACTGAGACAGAAGTTGATGTTCTGCTACAGCTTTCGCTTTTCATAATATCAATCTTTTGTTTMATGTTTATGTTTATCAATTTGTATTTGATTAGTGACTACTTTAGCTATCACAGTCTTTTGCAAAATGATATGATTGAATTAATGTGATACATGCCTGATTTCTTTCACTTATTTAAAGAATACAACAATTACTTAGTTCAACTAATGAATGACAGATTTCTCTTCTTCATCAATTGAACTATCATGTATAAGTCTTTACATACAGGTTTATCTAATTGTAGAGATTTATAAATTATAAGATTGTTGTTATTTTTTATGTCTTGTGTGTCCTGTGATCAAACTTAAGGAGCATTGAAGCTGTCGTTTACGAGAAGCTTATGGACGATTCGGAGCGGGTTTCCTCCCTCTGATCTGCTTAAACAATCATCATACACAGGGCAAACCTGGAGCGTTTCCAGGTCAGTTTGTTATTTATTTGTTTCTTATATTAGTAGTTTAGTTAGATATATGTTTTAGTTTAGATTAGTAATTAGAATTAGTATATTAGTAGTTTAGTTTAGTTAGTTCCTGTTTTATTTCTGTTCATAAAATTATAAAATCAACAAAAATATTTGTCTCTATCTTAGGGCAGAATGCAAATGAGTTTTTCAGGTTTTATTCAAATCTGTAAATTGTAGATATTGTACATTTTGTGAATAAGTTTTATTTCAGTTAATAGCTAGATAGTTAATTAGTTAGAGTTAGTATAGTATTAGTTAGTAGATTGTATTTTGTTTAGTTTGTTTAATATTTAGTTTTAGATTAGATTAGTTTGTTTGTTTGTTTTATTTGTTTTTAGTTAGTTAGTTAGTTTAGATTAGTTTTCTTTTGTTTTCTTAGGACCTTAGATCGGCTAACGGAGCCGCTAAACCCGTCAGGGTGGTTCATCCCAAACGGCTTGGGTTATTAGACAACCCCAGACCGGTTCCACTCTCTCAGTTGACGGGCGATCGATTTCACCCGTCAACATACCCGCACCCTACTCTCTTACAGCACGCGTGTGAATGCTAGCTGAAGAAGTAGCAATAGTGTGTAGAGTTCAGAGAACTTCAGAGGCAGTCATCCTCTTCCCTGTCAGAATCACACATTCTCAGGGGGTTTTATGGAATTTTGTCTGAGTCTTGTTTACTAGCAGTCCTATCTTAGATTGTTTTTACCTTATCATTTTTTCCTTACATTATTTGTTTCTGTTAAAAATAGTGTTCAAGCCTTCAAGGGATCCTGGTTATCAATATCAGTGGTCTCTTCCTGGTTTTGGGTTCTCTATTTTCATTTTTCTCAGAGTTTAGATATACACGCGGCCTGTACAAGGTCAGCCCGCGTGTACACACCCTCTGTCTCTATCCAGCATATGTGTTGTTTGATTAACAATCGCGTGCTTGTACAGGATACGTTTTATTGAGGGTAAGGCAGTCATCATTTCCCTTGATAAGAATTATTCCTCTTAGGTGTTTGAATCTCTGTTTGAGCAGTCAGTAGCTTAGTATTAATCTTACCCTTAGCCTATTTTTTCTTAGTTAAAAAGTTGTCACAAAAATAAAAGAATTTTTAAGGTTTTTAGACAAGTGTGAGAGTCATTGTTTTAAAAAAAAAAAAATTTGCTAGTGTGTAATTTTTGACCTGATTCTTTGCGATCTGCGATTAGGCCAAAGTTGTTTTTCTTGGTTTTTTCTTGTTGGTATTTTTCCTTTCTTGCTTTACTAGCATTTAAATAAATAAAAAACTCTTTTCATTTTCTTGTTTGTTTGAAAAGTGTGTTTCTGCATTATTAATCAGGGAAAAGTCGTTTATTTCATAAGTTTTTGCAGTTCACTTAGATCATCAGTAGCTCGTAGTCGAGTGAAATTCCTTTGAGTTTGCTATCCAAAATCTTAGAAAAGTTAAAAAAAATAAAATTGAAAAGTTGTTGAAATTTTGCATTAAGAAAAACTTTTTGTTTCCAGCTTTTTACTCATTTTTTGATTTCGTCTTTTACACATCATCAGTTTCACTTTCATACCCCTTGACGTAAGACAAAGCCATAAAATTAACGCTAAATTTAAAATCTACTAGACTTTTATGTTTGTAGGGTTCACCAACTAATTCAGGATTAGGGCCTTGGATTAGGTTGGAGAGGAAACTCTTCAAGGCCATTTAAAATCAAACATTAGAGTCTGAGTTAGGGAGAGTCGAAGTCCAGTGTCGTGAAAGTTATCCGGGACCCCCCTCTAACACAGGGGATAAACACAAGGTTGTGTGCAGAAAGGTAGCGGAGATAACCCCTCCAAAGCTGGACCAATCGTAGTGGAGAACACATATAGAGGGCTTGTTTTGGGATTCCGTCATTTGCATTTTCCACGGGGCTTCGTGGGTCTCAAATCCGTTCGAGGTCCTCAGTTGTCTTCTGGACCATTTTCTCTTGATACCCTTGACAGGTTTCGGTCTCGATGCCCTGCTCATTGTGGTCTACCCGACTTTCGACTGTACTCGCGTGGTGACTGTTTGCGCGCTGACAACCTAGTTGCCAATATTTTTTAGGGACATACACAGGTGACTGCGGGGGTATACCGTGGTACCTAGGACAAACATCGAGCCACGCTTTGCAGAGTATACCCGAAGGGTGCTTCTGTGTTCGAGTTGCACTTGCACCGGTAAGTTGCTCTAGTGTTGGTTGTTGTAACTGTTCTTCCAATTAATTTAGTGTTTGCCTGTCTTATCTTCTAGGAACCATTTTTAGAGTGTGTTACTTTTGAACGTTTAGACTACCTTAGAGTGTCTTGTATCTTCTCACACAGTGGAGAATCCAGAGCTCTGTCGGTCACGAAGGCTTCTTGGTCTGCCGCCGGTTACACTGGAGCCACCCCCACCACCATTAAGGCGAAAGCTAGACCAACAAGGGTCTTTTGAAGAAACCGGGTTACAAACCATTATGCCCGACCAACCCCCAGAGGAATGGACCGTTTTGGACCTTGAAGCAACCACTCTTGGCCCGGTTGAAACCCCAACCACTGATTTTGTGGCACCTTTCATTGTACCAATTCAATTTTACGAGCGCCAGATAGTGTTGCACACAGCAATGGAAACAAATGTTGTTACTCCTTCTTGGAATTCTTCAATTCCCACTACGGTTGTCACCACAAGAGAGATTTCACCTCCTAACCCACCGTCATCGGTCTGAGTCACCATGGTCTCGACCGCAACTACTTCACATAGTGGTCCGATCTCGTCTTTGGCGACGGCCACAACCCCTTTCACACCTAGTGTGACAGGCCCTTCGTTCTCATACGGGATGCCTAGTTCGGGTACAAGTCCTATACTTTCCTACTCCACTTTACAGACTTTGGGTCTGGATGCAGGGATCTCTAGCGCTCCTCTGCAAGGTCACATGGGGGGCACTCCTTCTCCTTTTAACGCTTTCCCTTATGGAGGAGGTCATATCCCTCCTTCGTCCCCTTCACTCGGTGACTCGCATCAGCAATCCATCGGGAAACCTACACACAATAGTTTATTTGGAGAGGGGAGTCAAGGACCACCTTCGCATAGTATGTCGGTAGGTTCGAAACCTTTTTATTTGAATGAAACGTTTGGTAACAACACCTTCTCGTCAGCCACTTTCCCGACTGGGGGCAACCCCATTTTTGGAAAATCTACTCCTATGCAGCGTACTATTCCTGCACAGGGGGAAAACCTAGCAGGACCTTGGAATTCAGGGCAGGGATCCGTTCCCTCATCCGAAATGTCGATCTGGGGTAATTCTTTCCACAATCAATGGAACCTCGGAAAAACTACTATGCCTATCCCCATGGGACCAGCATGGGGTATTCCTTCCCAAAGTCCTTCGAATATAATGCATGCCCAACAATCTATGTCCTATTTGGGAAATCAGTCGATGATGTCTCCACATATGCAAAATCCTTACGTTGGCCAGGGCCATGGTTTCTACCAGAATCCGGGCCAACAGCCAAACTTTTCCTGGCAACCTGGTGCTAGTCAAACTCCAAGCCCCTTTTTCCCAGGTTATCACCAACAACCCAAACTACCTTTCCTAGCGACTTTACACTTGTCAGATTTGACAAGATTGTTGAATGACCCTATTTGTCATGATCTAGGTTGGCCTCCTATGCCGACGAAGTTGCCTTCAGACATTCCAAAGTTCGAAGCCAAGCCTAACGAAGATCCAGGAGATCATGTGACTACCTTCCATCTTTGGTGCTCATCTAACTCATTGAAATATGACTCTGTACAGTTGTGATTGTTTCAACATACTCTCATTGGGAGTGCCGCGAAATGGTACATTGAGCTCGATCGCTCAAGATACTCTTCTTTTGTCGAACTGGCTATGGCTTTCCTGAACCATTTCTAGTTACTTGTGAGATACGATGCTAGCACAAAGTTGCTCACCAATTTCGAACAGACAACAGCGGACCATATCTCTAATCACATTCGAGAATGGAGACGCCGGAAGAGTTTAATCAAGGTACCAGTCCCACCAACATTCCTGCTTGAGTGGTTCCTTAAGTCTTTGGTCCCGCAGTTATCCAAAGATGTTGCGACATCAGGAGTTTTCTCTGAAGAAGACGCCATCATGAGGGCTCAACAGTTTGAGCTCATCTATTCTCAGTCTAGTTTATTATACAACATCTTGCCAGATGCACCATGTTCAATATTGGATAAAACTAGACAGAGAGCTAGACCACATGCCGATGGTATTGTCGGTTCAGCACAAACAAAGCCCGCTGAGAAATTGACAAAGTAGTTGCAGCAGTTATCTATACAACACACAGCAGCCAGCCAAACTACTACTTTGGTTGCTCCCCCTACCAAAACGTCAGAGGTACACACCGTGTAGTCAACTAACCCAAAGTCCACCCAGCAGCCTGAAGGGAAGAAAAAACAACGAAAGAAGGGTAAGGGGGATAAAAAACCCACCGATAATGCTGGCGGGGACAACACTGAAAAACGGAAGGTGAGGTATCCATGCAAATTGTGTACGGAAGACCACCCGACCCATCTATGTCCTCAACTTGCAGAGGCCCAAAGATTTGTCACGCAACAACAGCAGGCAGTGTTGACTAATCCATTTCAACATGGGCAAAATCTAACTCAAGCCTCTGCAAGCACAGAAGGGGGCAGCCAAGAACCTTGTCTGCCTCCGAACAACCCCGCATCCGCGAATGTATATATGGTTAGGGGTGATGCTTTTATATCAACTAGAGTGCACAATTATAGTAAACCAAGCACTTCTGAGAAGGGTAAAGAAGCTGACCTCCCATCTCTTCCTCTACAGATTGAGAAGACGTTGGGAGAAATAATGACATGCATTCCAAAAGGTGCATTTAAAAAAGCTTCTCATAACCCAAACGCAAGGGTCGCCCAGAACTACTCTGTGGTGGAAGATTTATCACAAACCGCTTGTGCGATGTCTTCTTTGGAGGTCCTCCAAAGCTACCCTTCTCAAAGGAAAGCCTTGTTAACCGCTCTGGGCTCTACTGAGACTTGTAATCCGGGTACCATCATGTTACATACAACTGACTTAAAACCTCGTCTGCCTTACCACGTAGCATTTCAGATAGTAGTGGCTTATCCCATGAAAAATTTTACTTAGAATATCTTCCGCACGGTGGTCCATGAGGGCGCCTCGACATGCATTATGTCGTTGGTATGTTGGAAGGCCATTGGCCAGCCCATTTTGTCTCCATCACCTACTCTCCTCACTACTTTCGACGGTTGTTCATTCTGACCACATGGCATCGTTCCTTCTTTCCCCGTGCAGTTAGGAGAGAATATCGTGTGTGTCGAAGTAGAGGTAGTCGATGCTCCCCTTGACTCTAACCTCTTTTTAGGAAGGAGTTGGACTTATGCTATGAAAGCTATGGTTGCTACAGTTTTCTGGGTCTTGTTGTTTCCACACGAGGGTCGGATAGTGACCATCGATCAATTGTCTTTCTCCAGACCTGACCCTACTTTGGGGGCATCCACAGTCCTGATGATTGATAATCCTCAAACAAGTGTCGTTAACGTAGGAGTTGGTTTGTGCCCATCCTTGATGGGTACCTTCGATTACCTGCCCCCTCACGGCAACATCAAATTTATATCCAATCACCATAAGGTTGATATTTTTCAAGTTTCGTCGTTCTGCATGACTTACTTCGAGGATCCATGGATACTTCCTTCCCCATCAGCCACGATGGATGAGACAGAGCACCCAGGCATGTCCATGCCCTTGTCTTCCACTAAAATAACATACTCTTTAGTCCAGCAAGCTTCAGCTAACCCTGATCTGACTCCTGCACAGGAGTTAGATCCACTTCTAGAGTCTATTTGGGCTCAAGTTTCTCTCGCTAACATCGATTCATTGGACTTATTCTTACCTTCTGACGAAACAGTAATCGAAGCAATGACTAGTCCGAACAAACCTTGGGAAGATCTTCATCACTGATCATATTTTCTCCCAGAGTTAAGCCGAATCGAAGCAAGATAATTCACCATGACCATGACGGGATATCAGTCGTGTCCTATTAATCTCTTAGCTACAAATGAAATTTATGCTGAGGGCAATATGGAAACTATCGTTGAAACTATACCAATCAACATCTCCTAAAACCCTGGCATCATGGAGAATGTCTTCGTCGGAGCGGATTTCTCCCCCGAAGAGATTCAAATCTACACGGATCTTTTCAAATAATTCCGCGACGTTTTTGCCTAGTCTTATGAGTAAATGCCATGTATCGATCCAAAAATAGTTGAACATGAAATCACAATGTATCCTGATGCCAAGCTTGTCCGATAGAATCTTCGTCCAGTTAATCCTAAGAAAGTAGCAGCCATCAAGATTAAGGTAGAAAAATTGTTAAAGGCAGGTTTTATCTATTGTATCCATTTGACCCAATGGGTGTCAAATCTTATGTTGGTCAATAGAAAACAAGGCACGATTCGTGTATGTACCGACTTCCGTGATTTGAACAAGGCATGTCCCAAAGATAATTTTCCAACACCATTCATTGACCAAATCATTGATGAATGTGCTGGTTGCAAAGCCTTTTCTTTCATGGACGGTTTTTCGAGATATAATCAAATCCAAATCAAACCCGAAGACCAACACAAAATGACATTCATTTGTCCTTGGGGTACATTCGCATATCGTAAGATGCCTTTTGGTCTTAAAAATGCTTGAGCCACATTCCAGTGGGCCATGTCTTTTTCTTTTCATGATCTCAAGCATATAGTCGAGGCCTATCTAGATGATTTAGCATCACGATCTTGCAAGAGAATGGATCATCCCACACACCTTAGACTTATCTTCGAACGTTGTCACTACTTTCGGATTCGCTTGAATCCAAACAAGTGCAGCTTCTGGGTAACGTTAGAACGTTTGTTAGGTTTCATTGTATCAACAACAGGGATCATGGTCGATCCTCTCAAGGTGGAGGCAATAATCCAGTTTCCCCCCCCACACACAATCCTTCAACTTCAGAGTCTACAAGGCAAGGCGAACTTTTTACGATGCTTCATCGCTAACTATGCCGAAATCACCAAGGGATTTATGCGTTTACTAAAGAAAGACGTTCCTCTTTACTGGGACGATGTCGCTCAATTCTCTTTCAATGCATTAAAACACGCCCTCAGAACTGCCCCTCTGCTACGACCACCTAACTATAACAAAGATTTATTATTATATCTGGTTGTCGCAGAGTCAACCATTGGCATGGTTTTAGTTTAGGAAGATGACTTGTTCTAAGAATACGTGATCTATTACCTGAGCCGAGGCCTCATAGGGCTGTAACTCAATTATTCTCATATCGAAAAACTTGCGTTGGCAGCATTTCATGTTGTTCAATGGTTCTGTCATTACGTTATGTTTCGCAAGACCACCATCATTGTTGTCATGAACCCATTTCAGTACATGTTAACATGATGAGTAATAGGTGGAAAAATCAGTAGATGGATGGTCATCCTCTAGGAGTTTGACTTAGACTTCGTTTCAGCAAAGTCCAAAAAGTCACTGGTCTTCGCAGAGCTTATTTCAGAACTTTCGGTTGAATCAGGTGACGTTGCGCCTGAAGAATCGCCTATCCGGGGAGATATGTTTTTGATCACATCTTCGGATCCCTAGTATGGAAATATACTTATCTATCTCTAGACTTTGAAGTGCCCCACTTCTGCTTCTCGTGATGAGCGTCAATGTATACGCCATCAGGCTAAGAATTATCTCATACTCAATGATACGTTGTATCAGAGAGGTGTAGACTGCATCCTACACCAATGTCTCACTCATGAGGAGGCAGTTATCGTGCTTAACGATTGCCATACCGGAGCTTGTGGCGGTCATTTGTCTGGGTTGGAAACAACCCAAAAGATTCTACGAGCAGGTTACTTCTGGACGACACTTATCAAATATTGTATAGAATCGGTCAAGAAGTGCTATCTGTGCCAAATCTTCTCTCAGAAGATGAGGGCACATCCCGCTCCCATGTTTCCTATCATCATAGTTGGTCCCTTCACCAAGTGGGGGATTGATTACACTACTTGCAACCCCCTTCAGCAAGGGGGCACCGCTATATCATCGTAGTTGTAGACTACTTCACTAAGTGGGTCGAAGCTATGCCAACGTTTAAAGATGATGGAGAGACTACAACTCTCTTTTTATTCAACCAGATCATAGCAAGGTTCGGCGTCCCGAGAGAGATTGTTAATGACCATGGCAATCACTTTCAGAACCAAATTATGACCGAATTAACATCAAAGCTTGGGTTACAGCAAGAGAATTCATCACCCTACTACCCCCAAGCCAATGGGTAGGTGGAAGTTGTAAACAAAACTCTTAAGACTATTATACAGCGAACTATCAACTCGGCCAAGTCAAATTGGCATTTGATGTTATACTCGACATTATGGGCTTACCGAACATATATTAAGACTGCAACCGGTTTCTTACCTTTTCAACTCGTTTACAGGCTGGAGGCAGTCTTGCCCATCGAATGTCAGATCCCATCTCTACAATTGGCAGTACAATTATTGCCAGACACTTCTCCACTTGAAGAACGGTTAGTATACCTTGAGTAGCTCAATGAGCAGCGTCGTGATGCGGCCCTGGACAACGAGGCTCACAAACATAAGGTCAAGTGTCAGTATAATAGGTCCATTCGTCCTTGGATTTTCTCTAAAGGCGACCTTGTCCTGGTCTATGACCAAGATAAGGACCCCTTGGGTGCAGGAAAATTCAAACCCATGTGGTTCGGACCTTTCATCATAAAAGAGGTATTAAAAAAAGGTGCTTATCGTTTGGTTGATTTTGAAGGGAATGCTTTAGCGGAGCCTAGAAATGGGCTCTACCTCAAGAAGTATTACTCATAGGCAGGTCACTGTGGGTAACTTTTTGTAACATATGTATAGTCTTTGTACTATTACTTTTTAGTT
>ML793506.1:36825-54237 GCA_009831015.1 Picea engelmannii
AAAGATCGAAACTCTCTCAAAAAAGAATGAACACAAAATAGTCCTGAACCCGAAGTTCCTCTGTGTCCACTGACGACAATCTGTCAATTGCCTCTTCATACACTCTAGTAGTGTGGTACTCTAGTCAAAAATTTGTGCATTCAATCATTGGATAGCACAGTTCATCTGTGCGTGGGAGGCCTGATGCAAGGCCGCTGAACCGGTAATCCGCCCAATGAGAAATAATATTGCTTGCAGCGATAGGTTAGTGATCTTACTTATGGGCACCTGGGAGCTCAAATGGTTTGTCCCAAACTCACAGTGCAGGGCTATCAGTTCCTCTATGTTATGCAGCCCCGATGGAAACATCCTGAAATTGATTGGTTCCCCTCTCCTTGAGAGGCCAGTCAAAAATTAGATATCCTCGGTGGTGGGCACCAGTGATTTCCCCTCTAGCATGAATACCTCTACATTAGGGTGTCAATAGTCAACCAAGGCATTCAGTAGCCTCGGTTGCACTCGCATAAATGAACACAGGAAGAACTTTAGCAAACCACATTGCATCAACGCGGCCACGGCATTCGGATCTCCCGCAACCAACTCACCAACTTCTTCATGCTCCCTTTCCCTCCAATGGACATACATCCTGCCAACACAACAAAGTTTAGGAGGGTGAGTGAGTGTTGTTTGGTTCTTTTTGTCTATAAAGGGGGGTCCACGCATGTTGTCTAGGTGACAGTCGCGTGTACATGTGGGCAGGTTTTACTCTGCCCGAGTGTACATGCGACCTGTCCATAGACAACCCGCGTGGACCTAGGGCCGACCTTTTAAAGGTCGACACCCACCCAAAACATGAAATAAAAAACCAAAATAAAGAATTGAATATCTAGATAGGAGAGTTTGTACTTACTTGGTCTAGACGGAAGTTTGTTTCGTTCACTGTAGCTCCCGGAATCACCGTTTTTATCAAAGGGGGTCTTTTGGCTCCAAAGTCAATTTCCAAATCAGCAATGGTGATCATGAGCTGCCAGCTTCTATTTATAGACTTTTTGGCCTCTTTTTGTCACTTTTTTGGCCTCCCTTATCATTTTCTTTATACCAAAAACCATTTAGAGTGATTCAGGGGTTATATGGGAGGGATTTGATCGGGTATTGGGACATTTTTTTTGAGTTTTGAGGAAATTTTGACAGTCCATGAAATTTTTTCCAAGAATCAACTTGAGCATATAGGTTAGGTTACTACCCTGACTTTTGTGTCTCGTTGTCTTTTTCCTCTACCATAGGATTGATCCCATTAGGTTGTGACACAGAACCATCATATCTGCTTTAGAAGTGTTGCAACTTGGCGGTAGAGCTTACCAGAACATGGATGCCCTAGGTAGGTCCTGGTTGCATTATGGTGTCCATGCCGTCTCTAAAACACTGTAGGCTTGGGAGTCCTTATAGTCTTCCTGAATATGAGTTTGAGCCTCACTTGCACGATTCTTCTTCGCTCTTGATCTCACCCTTAGGACTCCCAAAAAATAACGGATCTTCTTTTAAGCCCTTTTCAAACCCTCTAAACATGAAAAGATTATTGAGTGATCTTGTGCCCTTTCACGCTCGTTAGACTAAAATTTGAAGTCACGTCTGTCCGACGGTAGTTTACCCCTTTTCGGTCTGGATGGTCAACTGTACGAACAAAGGTATACTCTATGGAACTTTCGTTCTTTAGAAGAGTACTCTTAGGTATAATTTTATCCCTTTTTCGGGCCTGAGGGACTAAACTTACGAAAAAGGAACCCCCATGGAGTCCATAGTTAAGCTCTTTTCAGACTCCCTAAAATTGAAAAGATCGCCGAGTGACCTTATTCTTTCACACTCGTTAAATTGGTCCAGAAGAATATTCCTGATAGAGTCCATAGTTAAGATTTTTTTAGACTCCTTAAAAATGAAAAAATGGCCGAGTGATCTTGTCTTTATCACACTCGTTAAAATGGTTTTGAATAGACGTCTTGTCGATGCTAGTTTACCCCTTTTTCAAACTGACTAGACTACCTTCGAAAAAGGTACCCCAATGGAGTCTCATTTTATGTTTTTTTAGACTCTCTAAACATGAAAAACCACTGAGATTACCTTCTCTGGACTCGTTAAACTTACATCGAAGGACGTTACCATTGTGTGTTTTGTTAACCGCTTTTGCATACCTTCTATATCAGCCTAGTAACAGTTTGCTTCTGTGTTTTAACACCCTTGGCCCCCGGAGGATTTTTTCCCGAGTATCATTATTTTGAACATCAGTCTTGCCCTTGTGCCTTGAACTTGTATGTTTGCAACACTTGTTCCTCCTTTGAAACGTAATATTCCTTTATTCTTTTTCCACAATTATTGAAAAGAACAAAAAAATCAAATATACCCCAAAAAGAGGAAGGGAAAAGTATTTTCTTTATTGACAGCATAATGAGTCGCCCTTGGATAAAGCACATATGTCTATTTGTTCATCAGACTATGGGATGTAGTATGACCTTAGGAATCGTTTCTCACTATATAGAGTTGTGTCCTCCACCATTTGGTTATCCTTCCAAACACATGGAGATTTTGTGTCACCTCCTGCTTCGTAGACTTATGATTAATTCCATGCTGCCTAAGTCTCATCATTTGTCATGCTATTATCCAAGGGAAGTTTGTCACCAAGCCTGAGTCGGCCCCTCTGCAATATGTCTCTTGTCCTCATACCCGGCCATCCTGAACATCCAATCAAGTCCTTGTTTGAAATCATTGAATCCTTCAGTCTGATCATCAATATTATCAATTCCATGACCGACGAGTCGTCGAAGACCTCTAGGTAGTGCAGTTGTACACTCATATTACACTCCTACCCGAGTTTTGAAGATTTTGAAGTTGTTGCTCGAGCTCTGAAGATCTCATCTCCAGCCATCAGGCCGAATCAACTTCTGGAAGATGGATACTCTATATGTATATCTTTCTAATTTCGAGATGTAGCTCCGTTGTGTCTTGTTTGTGGCTACTCTTTATAGTTATTTGACATGGATCTACAGTGTATTTGATTGGTCGCCATGATTCTATTATATTCCGAGCATGGGTATGTCCGCCTCGGTGAGACATGTGTTATTTTGAAGACGACGCCTCCCGGTTCCTGATCCTTAGGCTCAATCGTTCGGCACATCAGTAAAGATTGGTAATGTATTTCGGCCATCAGATGCTCTTTTGACCTCACACATTAGGGGGCATCTGTTATAACCCTAAATTGCACCACACATGCTTACCTGGCATTAGGCCATCTCATATCCTTTCTTTGTCAAAGCACTGTTGAACAACTCTTTGAAAATACTCTTTTATAAAGGCCCACATGCCCTACTCCATTACTGCACGTGTGTACACACTGGCTGACCCAAAACAGCCCGCGTGGACCAACAAAAGCACTAAAAAGGGAAATTTGCTGACGGAACACAAAATCTATGGGTGAGTTAACTGAAACTCCCGGCCATGCATGGCCGAGGGTTCGTCCAAATACCTAGCTCCTTCTAGCCTATAAAAGAAGGGGTAGGGGTCCCATTTAGAAAGGAGGAAAAATATAGCAAAGAAACTCTGCCCATTTATGTATTCCCATTGTCCCAACCCTTTATCCTTTCCTTATGCCAAAGGAGATTCAAAGAAAAGCAGTTGGAGGACAGTAGAAGAGGAGCCCAGGATCAGGTTCGAGGAGCAGTGGCCGGTCTCAACTTTTGTAAGTTGATTCATTCAAAGTAATAAAGAAAATGCTTTTCCCGTCCCAATTCATGAACTTTTATAGTTTGATTAGTATATGTTTGGATTTCTAACCCATTAGTATATAAGTAGGATGCATGCGTAGTTGTTGCTTGTCTTGGATGCAGGTCAGCTTTGGAAGGAGTATTGTGAACAAGTAATCAAGTACAACGAAGGATCGACATCAAACGTCGGGAACGAGGTAGGTTGATATTTCCATGCATTTACTAAGAAAAGGGGATTTAAATCTAGGGATGAAGGTAGAAAGTAGTTTCTCTTCGGTCATATCTGCATGCAAAGTTTGAACTCTATTTGCTAGTCCGTAGGGAGATTTCCCTCACAACACCTATGAATTAGGTTTCTTCCCTTACCTATTTATGCCATTCATTTCCTCTTTGTAATGTCTCATAATATCTTTGACATCTCTTGGAATATTGTTTCCTCCTCTCATTATCTTGTAGGTACACTCTCAGAATGATGTCAAATATTTATCTAGCTTACTAATCCCCTTTCCAAGAACTTGATATGCTTTTACTTGTCTTCTCCAACACCTCAATAGGGATGTCTTGTTGTTTTTTTGGCTTCAACTCTATAGGTTTGTTGTTTTGTACTAGGGTATCTTTACAGACTTATTCCTCTCTCATACCTTGGAATATTCAACCCTAACAACTCAAGGGAAGTTACAACAAAACTAGAGTAAGGGAGGTAACAAACCCTTATGAGGAACATTGCTTTAACATTCATTTTTCATTTATATATAATTTATGTAGTAGACCTAGTGTTTTTATAGCGATGTGTTAGCACTAGGAATCACCCTTAGACTTCTATAAGGATAATCCCAACACCCATAAAAATATGAATAATTAAATTAGGTTTATGCTTGAGTGGATCAAAAAGACTTAAACAAGAAAGGAAAAGGGAAGAAAACTAAATGCAGATCACTAGCACATCATTGGGCATGGATTCAAATAAACACCCTGAAGTTAGAAGGAAATTGAAAAGAATATTGGAAAAATAGCTTATATGATGGCAGATTGAAGAAAGTAGAAATAAACATAAAATAGATCGTCCATGGCCAAGAAATCTTCTCTGCAACACGAATGCAAGGTACTTGAACAAAAAAAATGATTCATAGGGAGGGTACCACAAACCCTTTGTTTCTTCAAGAATCTATAAATCAAAGAAAACCATTGATCCTCAAAAGCTATAGTTTATTCAAGCAAGATGGAATGCATATGAACAACAAATAAATCACAATCTAATATACAAATCTCGGGAATCTTCAAATCCACGAATATTTTCAAAACAGAAATGTCCTCGGGCTTACATTGATAACACACATATTTTTGCTTCCTCAAGCTCTCTTGAGCCTCTGGACCCAAACCTCCTAACATTGTTTTCTTTATCATATATAGAATACCATATTTTCCAAACTCCAGGATTCAATAACTTGCAGTTAGATAAGATTCCCCTCATCCTAGGAGTTTGTTACAAAATATTACAGCATAAAACATAACTAACTCCTAATTTCTAGGATCTTGTCTAGGTGAGTTAATGCATGCAATACGTTTCAAGATACATGATCTGGTGATGAAACACTTGTCCCTCTCATCCACCTGAATATTTGGGGAGTTTTGTTCCAGTTGGAAATCGGATGAACATTGGCGAATGTATAGTTTTGAAGAGCACCTGGTAGATATAAGATGCAAAATCACAGCTTCAGAACTTTTGCAGCAAATCCCTTATTTTTTCATTGTTGATGCTGCAAAACTGTCTTTTAATGACTCTATTGTTTCTAGGTGTCCTTTGGATATATTTGACTAACTGAAGCTGCCTAAATGCCATCTATATCCTTGAAATCTGAAGATGTCGATTTTGTACCAACTCATTGCCACTTGTAATCTTGTCCCTTCATCGCTTTGCTACTTGCTAATTGATTGTTATTTGATTGCCCTGTATTTTCTGACTACTTTCCAGCTGCCCATGACAAGAACTCACTTTGACTTTAAGGTTAATATCCAATTCATCCAAATACAAACTGTGACATATCCTTCATAATGCAAATTTTTTTCTCAAAGGGATATCTCTCCCATCATCATTTCTAGTTTCTTGAACTACTTCAGCTAATAGGTCTTATAGGTTCACTTTCTAAATATAAATAATGTTGGTCCATCCTAGGCCTCCATTAATCCAAAAAATATGATGAGTTTTGCAAGAATTCATCATCAATTGTTGTGCAAACCCTGCAAAGTTAACAATTCGTTCTAGCAAAATAGCAACAACAATTAAGTCTTTGATTATGTTTCCATTTGTTATTTATCATCTTGTAGAACCTTACTCTGATCCAAATAAGACATTATCTACCAATTATTGGGCATCTTTCTCTTTAGCAATCCTGACTTCAATATGAACCTTGTTGATCGAAACTGCACAAAAACATCTGCATTTTTTGGAAAAAGAAACTCCCATATGATGAAATATGGAAACCATCAACCTTATGTATCATATACAAAACAATTTGTATACGAAGTTTCATCACCAATAATGTAATCTACCAGATCCGAAGTTGGATTTATCAGAAACAATTTCTTCACAGATGCAATGGATTTCAAATAATTTTGACAATGGTTGCATCCAACACACAATTTGAAACAGACTGTGTGCATATAATGATAATTTGGAGTCAATTTTGGCAACTATGTGTTTTTATAGGCATGCTCCATTGATGTCGATGCTCTAATCTGGTGATTTAATATAGAACTATGCACCTAACTTAAATAGAAAAATCTCAGTCAAAACATGTGAAATACCAATGTGAACTTCCCAGACTACTTCAAAATGAAGAGGCATGGTTTCAAAGTGTAAAATAAGGGACATGGTCCTTCTTTTAACTAAAACCCTAGCTAAACCATAGAGAAAATTGTGAAGTCTAATAGATCTGAGAAGAACATAAACAATAAAGACATTTTTCCTATCAACCTTCTCACTCTCAGCGAAGATCTACCAAACGAAGGAATCCATGCTCTGGTTCTTGACAACTGGTGTTTGCCTCTGACAGTTGGTATTCATTCACGACGCTGGAAGTCATCATTGCAAAAACAAGAGTACTTACTTAGACCTGGAAATATCCTATGTTTTATAATTTCATGCTTTGAAACTGAATTGTAAACGAAATTGAAACTCTTGAAACCCCCTTTCTTTATGAATCGACTTTTGTATCATTTGTTGGCACCTGCGAACTTCTTGGTTGTCAATATGTTTTATTTTTAACACTTGGATTATTGGGCACTCGAAACCTCACATCTGAAACGCTAAACGACTCCCTTTGACACTTGGAAATTTAGTTGTTTGGATATGTCTTCTTGGTAGTTGGTGTTTCACATTTTTATCTAATGGGATATATCCCACATGAGCTGAGAAGAGTGATATATAAGTTTTTATATATACAGATATATTTATACTCCATTGATGCATTGAGCACTCAGTTTGGCCCTATGTTTTATCTTCCTCCTCGTGGCCTTGGCACATGGTCTTGGGCACATATTTGATGTTGTGTGTTGTGTTGGCCACCAAAGAAAATGCTTGGTGGAATTGAAGATATATTGGGCCTCGGGCCCCATATGTTTATATGTTTTACAAAATTATCAACGAAACATGTTCATGAACCCTAGAGCCAAATTTGGCTTTTAAACCAATTTTTTATTTGCACAAAATTTTTCACAAAAATTATCAACGAAAAACTTTTTCATGAACCCGAGAGCCAATTTTGGTTTTAAACCAATTTTTTATTTGCACAAAGTTACAAAACTTTCCCCTTTCAACCTTTGCTTTGTTAACCAAAATAGCACCATCAGTTGACATCTCATAGTTACTACAAAATGAGTGTTATGTAATGATCTATTTCACTAGCACTGCAAAAGGACCAAATTTGATAAGTGAAAAATTATGTGCTAACATAGGCTCCATGGGGGATGGCATGTACCCTGCGAGCTGCCAAGAAATCTGCAGACCTATGGGGCCTTTACTAATATATGGATCTAACTGTGATATCAACAACTGTGTATTCCACTTGCAAATCAGTTATACTACAAAAGCTAGCATGCAACTACATTGTTATTGCTACAAATTGTATCGATGTTCATATTTCACTGAGAGCACTTATGATCCTTATTGAAAACTGAAAAACACTCACACATTGCTAATTGAAAACAACTGCAAACCAAATGTTTTCTTGACAAGCTTATCTATGTGCATCCCTATTCCTAACCAGCAAAAAACAAATTTGCTCAGGTGTAAGCAAACTTCCACAGTAACCATTCAAACAACTTTGTGACAGAATGATCCTTATCTATCACTTTGTGACTTTGTGATAGTAATGGATTAATAAATGATAGCAGATACATAACAGTAGCCACAAGAAATCCTTTTGAAAATCATACTCACTTTCAAGTATTGGTGGTATGATGAAATCTGAAAAAATTCAAAAATAAGACTCCAACACAACTGCTACTAGGTCTTCAAAATCAAGAGAAAAAACATGTTGATCCAGAAGATATGACTGCCACTGCATAATTTTTCTTTTGTTGAGAAAAAATTAATCTCCTTGTTCCTTAAACAACATCTCTTGGGCATAATTTATTTCATGACAATCAGGATCAACAAAATTTCTTTGATTGTGGAATAAAAACCCATGACCAAAGCTTGAGAACATGTGATCTTGGATGTCGTCACAAACAAACAAGGGTTGTTGATTTCCAATATCAACAGCAAGACACTTTGAAACAACAACTTGTTTCTTCTCAACACGTTGATTATAACCTATTACAAAATCATCGTCATTGAAAATTTCAATAAAATTCATGACATAATCAAACCTATGATCAAAATGAAAAGGATCAAGATTCAAACCAGATCCTTCTTGTTCATGCTCATTTTCATGTTCTTCAGCATTCAACTCTTCATCCTCAACCTGATCTGAAAACTTCCCACAAGCTCGAATATTGTCTTCTATTTCCTGGGCATCATTGAACATTTGTTGCAAGGTCATAAACTTTCCCTCCATGAGATAAAGAACTAGATAGGGGTGTTGTGCTTTGTATAATACACCATGGTAGCAACTTCAAAAGGCTTAATTTCCATAGGCATGTTGAGATAAAGATTATAAAATCTTCTATCGAAAATTACAATAGCTTCATCCTTCTCTCTTCTTAAAGCATAAAATTCAGAAAGAAAGTGATCATAGGATTTGTTCTTGGCCCAATATCTAAAAAATGCACAATGAAAATCAGCCCATGAACCAATGGAACAATCTTCCAAATCTCTGAACCATAATGCAGTATCTCCAAATAAGGATTTGTAAAATAACCACATAGCTACATCCTCATGTACAATTTCAAAATTATCAATGACATTGTGAAAATCTCCCAAGTGCTTCTCAGTTGTGATATGGTCTTCTCCAGTAAACCGAGGAAGATACTCAATAAAATTGGGAGGGTAAGGATGGAGGAAAGATGGTATCCTTAAAAATTTATAGCTTTTCTCTATAATTATAGATTGAACTTCAGTGTGTTGAAAGTAAAGTTCAATAAATTGATTGTAAGTTTCAGCAGAAATGGTAGAAGGTAATGGATCAGCTATATTATCTACAGAATGAAAAGAATGATTAGCTTTATTACAGGTTGGTTGAGGTGGAGCTAAGAGCCCATTTCTCGCAAGTTCAGAAAAATGAGGCATGGAGATAGAAATCATTACACAAATGGATCCCTAGTTTTTTAAAGTCTTCAAAGATGGCTTTTATGGGTTAATAAAACCATGGATTCCTCATGAAATGTGTGTTTACTTTGGGAAGCGTTTAGTGTTCATATAGATTTATTTGAAGTGTCTTGCTAAATGTTATCAAGTTTCAAGTACTTTTATTTTGGTATAGTTCCCAATATTGTTGATTATTTGGGTTGGTTGTCATTGATGTCATCCCTTGAAGAGATTATTTATTATTTGGGTTGGTTGTCATTGATGTCAACCCTTGAAGAAATTCTGGTAGCACAAAGGTTTGGGTAATGGACCTAAGTTTGTTTGATGTATAATGGCATGAGTTTTAATATATTTGAAGGTAATATTATTCTAGATTGATATTTAATGCCATGCCATTTCCGGTGGTATGTGGAACGTCAAATAACTCCTCACGGTTAGAGAGTTATGACCATGTGAAGTTGGAGAACCCCTAAAAGCCCCAAAAGGTCAAAGTAGTCAAAGTGGTTGCAAAGAAGACATTATTTAAATAATAAAGTGAAGTGATGAGTGTACTATAAGTCAAAGTGGATACAAAAGAAATTATTTAAATAATAAAGTTAATGGATAAATTACTAAGTGGACAAGTGGTTAGAAGTGGGTTAGCCCTCAAATAAGGAAAGTGGTTTAAGATGATTAGAAGGTAACCCCTTGAGGAACCTACATAAAAGTATAAATAAGAGGCAAGGGTCTCTCATTTTAATTACACTTAGAATATTAAATATCTACAAGTGAATAAGGTAACCAAAGGATATCTAAGGCAAATTTCAAAGGGAAGATGAAGTAAAGAAGGTCAAAATTCAAGGGAGGATAAATTCTTTTGATGTTGTTTTCTAAGGTATGGTATTTACAGGTCATCTCACCATTTTCGCAATAACATTTTTTCTAGAATGATTCAAACCGTGAAATCTGGAGGCTTTTGAGGAAAAATATCCAAGTAACTATGATAAACATTGCATCTTGTGGGTTGTTTTATTTTTGGAGTTACACTCCGTGGAATATAGGGTTTGTGGCTAGTCCTGAAACTAGTCTAAAATAGGTGTTTCGGGTAAAAACGTCATAACTTCTTCATAACAGATCCAAATTCAGTAAGAAAAAATGTATTGGTTAGAGTATAGTCTGAAGTATGTTGTGTACCATTTTCTGATCCATACAAAAAATATTTCGTGTGAGGCACGCTCTACAAGTTCTCTCTCTAGAATAAGCCAGAATTCAACAAGGTATGCTAGTTTTTCTATAACTCTTTTTTTGAGAGGTTCCAAGTAGTGAAACCTAGAGGAATTGCATAAAAGACACTGAAGAACATTGTGTACTATTTTCAGATATTTATTCATTACAGGTACATAGTTATGATTATTTCAAATTAGGGTTGTTGACTACTCCAAAATTAGTCATGTGAGACTAAAGTAAAGTTTGATGAAAATGCTAGTCTCTTGTTGTTAAAGTTAAGGAAGGTTTGCAGGTATGTGATCATATGAACCATGTCTATTACAAAGTTACAAATCATATTTGGATGATGAAATTCATGAGGGCTTTTGGTTGAGGTATATGTTGGGTACATGGTTGAGACAAGTAGTTGATGAGTTGGCACATACAAGAGGTGTATAGTTGATGATGTTGGTACATCTTGATGAGTCATAGTTTATGTGTATTTTATGCATGATTGATACATATTTGGTGCATGGTCAATGCACTCGTTGATGGTACATGTTGAGGTACAGATTGGTGCATGGTTGATACATGTGCAATTCATGTACAGATTGATTGCAGGGCAGTAGTACAGGTTGGTTGTAGGTCAGTGGTACAAGTTGTTGCAGTGGTATATATCACAGTGATAATGTGATAGTGGCTACATCATTCTACTTCTACATCAGGGCGGTTGGATGGGGCAAGGATAGGTGGTTGTAGCCAGAGTACATATGGGGTTGTAGCCTCCTTATGGTTGTATCCAGAGAATTGGAGAGTTGGAGCTTCCCTCAGGTTGTAAACTGAGAAACTAGGGAGTTGGAGCCTCCTTCCAGTTGCAATTGAAAAACAAAGGAAGTTGATGCTTCCAATGAATGTAATTCTTAAATACATATAAGAAAAATCATTCTGTGGTTTTTCCTGCTTTGGGTTTCCACGTAAAAACACTGGTGTACTGTGTATGTGTATAATTGCTCATTTGTTCATTGTTTATTTACTTTGAAATTATTGGATGATAATGTTGCATTGATAAAACACTTTCATTTTATGGTTAAAAAGGATTGTATTGCTCTACCACTAATTCACCCCCCCTCTCAGTAATCCAACAATTGATATAAGAGCAGGTTCCTTCATAAATCAGTTTAACCACTGAAAGGTAGATCATGGAGAGAAACAACATGTGTAAAAATGGAATACCATAGTTTGATGGACCAGAAGTATGCATTCTATAGAAGAAGGATGAAAACATATATACAGGCACATGGATTTGAAATTTGGCAATTAGTAGTAGATGGATACAAAGAACCAGTAGTTCCGCCAACAAATGAAAAAACAATGAAACTCAGTCAAAATAATTCCAAAGCCACAAATGCACTTCTGAATGTTCTTGGTGAATCGATATATACCAAAGTTGTACATTGTAAATCCACTAAAGAGATTTGGGACAAACTTCAAAATATTTATGAAGGAGATTCAAAATTCAAAGCAGCAGAGCTTCAAACTTACAGAGGTCAATTCAAACAACTAAAGATGAAGGAAGATGAGAATATTGCAGCTTACTTCTTACGAGTCAAGGAAACAGTGAATGTAATCATAGGATTGGGAGAATAAATTGAAGAATCTATAATTGTTCAAAAGGTACTAAGATCTCTTCCTATGATATTTGATCCTAAGATATCAGCATTAGAAGAAAGAGTGGATCTAGACTCAATAAGCATGGACGAACTACATTGAATCTTCACAACATATGAAATGAGAATTGAACATAAAAATATAGATATAAAAGAAGCAGCTTTCAAAAAATCCAAAAGTTCAAATCAAAAGGGAAAGCAAAAGGAACATAGCAACAACAGTGACTTCTCAAAAGATGATGAAGAAGAAGTGGCCAACTTTCTCAGAAGATTTAACAAGGGAACCAACGGTAGATATAAAGGTAAGATTCCATTGATTTGTTTTAATTATGATGGTATTGGTCATTTTTCTAACAAATGTCCTCATAAGAAAAATAAGAGGAATGATGAAGATTAATCAAATAGAAAACAAACATATAAAGGCTAAAGAACCAAAAAGAAAGCTCTCAAGAAAATCTTATGCACCAAATAATACATATCCTCATCAGATGAAGATGAAGTCAGTGACAGTGAGACAGAAAGAGTTATATTCATTGTAGTAGAAGACTTTGATAAATAAGACACCGAAGAAGAACATGAAGAGGCAGAGGTTGACTACCGAGAAGAAATTTTGAGTGCCATAGAAGTTATAAGAAGAGAAAACAAGAAAAACAAGAAGCTACAAGTAGAACTAGACAAGAAAGAAGACACTCAAGAACTAGAAAAAATGATCATGAAATTGAAGGTTCAAATAGAAGAGCATAAAATAATTGAAGAAGCACTCAAAGAACAACTAGAATAAAGAGTCATGATCATTGGAAATTTGGAAGCAGAGATTGTCACATTGAGAAAGGATCTTCAAAAGAAAAATATGCAGAACAACTCAAAATTTTTGGATGACATTATAAGCAGTCAAAAGCCTCATAATGACAAGTCTGAACTTGGACACAATCAAACAGAAAATGGATCAAGATCCAAAGAAGCAGAACAAGAAACATACCCAAATATTTATGCAAAAACAATTAAAGAGAATAGGAAGACCTACAAGGAAGATTATAGGGACACTCCTCCACCGAGAAGATTCAGATTTCATAATCAAAGACCAACAGAAACAAACAGGCATCGGGAAGAAGAAAGATTCATAAAATTAACTCCTTTCATAAGATATTCAACTCCCAGGTATCAAAATATATTTTTTGGTTTATGTTATGCATGCAATAATTTTGGACATAAAGTTGTAAATTGCAAAGCTAATAGGATGAACTTAAACAACTTTGAAAGTCATACACAAAATGGTTATCCAAGAAGGCCTATTGAAACACAGAGAAGAAGCTACAACAAGTTTGAATCATTGAGAACTGAAGTGGAATGCTACAAGTGCAACAACTTTGGACACACGGCCAAATATTGTAGAATGAAAGTCCCTCCTAGAGAACCACAACAAAACAACAACAGTCATAGACAGGAACCTCGGTAGAGAACATGGATAAGAAAGCATAATCAGTATAGAAATGAAGAATGCACACTCGCTCTACAAGCTAAGAAGAATAAATGTGGTTGGTATGTTGACAGTGGTTGTTCAAAACACATGAAAGGTGATAAATATAGGTTTCTTACATTAAGAAAGGAAAGAGATGGATCAGTCTCCTTCAGAAATTATGATTTAGCTAAAATCATTGGAAAAGGAATAGTCAGAATTGGAAACAAGAATACCAAGGAAGAAAATGTTCTACTGGTAGAAGATATGAAACACAATCTTCTAAGTGTAAGTCAAATGTGTGACCAAGATCATAAAATTACTTTTGATTCACAGAAGTGAGAGATAAGAAAAGAAGGTTCAGGAAAATTGATTGCAACAGCTGTAAGAACTTCCAACAACATATATGTATTAAGTGAAATTGGAAATGAAAAATGTTGTCTAGGAAAGGAAGATAAAAGTTCGCTATGGCACAGAAAAATGGGTCACATACACTTTGATAACCTTGTCAAAGTCAGCAAAAAGGAAGTAGTTAGAGAAATGTCCCATATCACGAAACCAACCAACACTTTATGCAAGCATTGTCAACAAGGAAAGAAAACAAAGACTAGGTTCAAATCAAAGGAATATTCAATGACACGACCACTGGAAATTGTGCATACTGATCTATTTGTACCAACTACAACAAAGGGTTTAAAAGGTGAGAAATAATTTATGTTATTATTTGATGATTATACAAGAATCACTGCAATTTTCTTTCTCATGAATAAGTCAGAAGCTTTTGAAACTTCAAGGTCTACAAGGAGATGGTTGAAAATGAAATGGATTCAAAAATCAAATGTTTGATATATGATAATGGTGGAGAGTTCACTTCAAAGAAATTTATGGACTACTGCAACAAGCATGGAATAAAAAGACAATTCTATGTTGCTAGGACACCTCAACATAATGGAGTTGTTGAAAGAAAGAACATGACAATATAGGAAATGGCTCGAACAATGCTAATGGATTCCAAATTGACAGATATTTTTTGGACACATGCAGTGCATACAACAATTCGCAATCAAAATAGAGTAATGCTCAAAAACAACAATGACAAAACTCCCTACGAGCTATGGAAAGGAAGACCAACAAATGTGAAGAACTTCAGAGTATTTGGAAGCAAATGCTACATCAAAAGAAAAGATGGAAGAATGGGAAAGATTGACTCTCGTGTGGACAAAGGAGTACTTTTTGGTTACTCAAGTACAAGGAAAGAATACAAGTGTTACAATACGAGGTTAAACAAATTTGTGAAAAGCATCATTGTAACAATTGATGAAACAGGTGGACGAAAATGAAAGGTAGAAGAAAATGAATCAATGGAACAGCTTTACGAAGAAGAAGCAGAAGATGAAGTAGAAGTAGAAGGGGAATATGAAGAGGATCAGACAAAAGTAGAAGAGAAAGTTCATCAAGTGCCTCCAAAGACACCTAGCAAACAAGTACAGAAGAATCATCATTCAAATCAAATTATCGGAAACAAGGATGCAGGAGTCGAGACTAGAAGAAGAATCTGTTCACCAGGAAAAATGCACCTAGCACTCTTATCTACGATTGAACCAAATAGTTTTGAAGAGGCCAATAAGGATGAATTCTGGAATAAGGCCATGGATGAAGAATTGGATCAAATAGAGAAGAGTGAAATTTGGGAATTGGTTCCAAGACCAAAGAAGAAGAATGTGATTGGCACAAAGTGGGTTTTCATAAATAAATTGAATGAAGATGGACAGGTTACAAGGAACAAATATAGATTGGTATGTAAAGCATATAAACAGGTTGAAGGAATCGACTTTGAAGAGACATTTTCCCTAGTTTCCAGAATGGAAGCAATCTTATTTCTTTTAGATTATGCATGCTCCAAGAATATTAAAGTGTATCAGATGGATGTGAAATCATTTTTTCTGAATGGAGAACTTGAAGAAGAAGTCTACATCGAACAACCAGAAGGATTTGAGTTGTCAGAGAACACAGATTATGTGTGTAAATTGAAGAATGCCTTGTATGGTCTAAAACAGGCTCCTAGAGCATGGTACTCTAGACTGGATAAATATCTACAATAGGCAGGTTTCAGAAAAGGAAGTGTAGAAATCAACCTCTACATCAAGGTAACTCAAGATAGTATTTTATTAATTGAAGTTTATGTTGATAATATTATTTTTGGAAGAAATGATGACAGGTTAAGCCAACAATTTGCAAAGGATGTTCATAATGAATTTGAAATGTCATTACTCGGAGAACTATCCTTCCTTCTGGGTCTTCATATATGTCAAAGAAACCAAGGAATTTTTATTTCCAAAACTAAGTATATCAGAGAAATGCTAAAGAAGTTTGGAATGGAAGATTGGAAACCAGTTACCACTCCTATGCAAACCAGTTGCAAGTTGAGCAAATATGATGATTCAAAGTCTACATACCAAAGGAAATACAAGTCAATGATTGGTAGCTTACTATATGTGATAGCATCCAAAGTAGATGTAATGTAGGCAGTTGGACAGGTGGCACGATTTCAAGCAGCACAAAAGGAATCACATTTCTTAGCAGTGAAAAGGATTTTTAGATATCTCGAAGGAATAGAAGAGTTTGGATTATGGCATCCAAAAAAAAAGGATCTATCACTTATTTCCTACACAGATGCAGATTGGGAAGGTTACATTGATGACCGACAAAGCACCAGCGAAGTAGCGTTCTACTTGGGTGAGTGTTTAGCATCTTGGTTAAGCAAGAACAATCATCAATATCTTTATATACTGTCAAAGCAGAGTAAATTGAAAAAACAACATGTTGTACACAGGTTGTATGGATGAAACAAACTCTGAAAAATATACAGGTTGATTATGATGAGCCCATTCCAATCTATTGTAATAATACAAGCACCATCAGTATCTCAAAGAACCCGGTGATGCACTCCAAGATAAATAACATTCCAATAAAGTATCACTTTCTACGTGAACAAGTTATAGAGAAGAACATCAGAGTTGAATATGTGGGCACAAAAGAACAAGTGGGAGACATCTTTACAAAACCGCTTCCACGGGAAGCCTTTGAGTATCTTCTCCAGAGACTCAGAGTAATTTCTATTTCAAAATAAATTATTTTGAATGCTTATCTTATATGTCTTAGATGTACACGAGGAAGCACCATAAAGAGGACGGTTTGGGTTGGGAGATCAGTTTCAGGAAGAGTTCATTCGGGGGGAGTATCCCCAAGGACAATTCAGTTAGGGGGAGCAGCCTTGAATGGAAAGATACATTTTCCATTGATGACAAAGGGGGAGATATGTATCATATGCAAATAACAAAGGCATGGTTCCAGGGGGAGATATTTATCATATGCAGAGCACAGAGGCATGGTTGTAGGGGGGGCGATGGTCACAGGGGGAGAATGAGTGATAAGACTTTAGTATTGCATGATATGACTTCAGTATTGCATCATAGTGTTTCCATCAATGCCAAAGGGGGAGATTGATGATTATTTGGGTTGGTTGTCATTGATATCAACCCTTAAAGAGATTTTGTATTATTTGGGTTGGTTGTCATTGATTTCAACCCTTGAAGAAATTTCGGTAGCACAAAGGTTTGGGTAATG
>ML793506.1:69507-115565 GCA_009831015.1 Picea engelmannii
TCTCTAGTAAACCGAGGAAGATACTCAATAAAATTGGGAGAGTAAGGATGGAGGAAATATGGTAGCCTTAAAGGCTTAAAACTTTTCTCTCTAATTCTAGACTGAACTTCAGTGTGATGAAAGTAACGTTCAACGGACTGATTGTAAGTTTCAGAAGAAATGGTAGAAGGTTATGCATCAGCTCTATCATCTACAGAATGACAAGAATGATCAGGTTCATGATTTATGAGTATATGTACATCGTCTTTTTCATGTGTTTTAGATGAAGGAATAGGGTCAACATCAATAATGCAAGAAGAATGCAGACCTTCTTCTTCCAAAGAGGGATATATAAATGAAGGTTTATGATCATTAGAGTAAACAAAGAAAAGGTTGGTTCTCCTTATATGTGAAGGAAAATACAAGAAAGCGTTGACAAAAAATAACATAAGTTCCTGAAAGAAACTTATGACTTGAAACCTGGACTTTCTGTGTCTACCTTTCATTTTTTGGTTTGAGCTCGTTCTTAAGTGGAGTATTGTAACTTGATTTGAATCACCAGCAAGTTCTTCAAATGTGTAGAGTCTCCAGGTGAAATATTGTAGTTTTCTCTATCACCAATCCTTGTTCACCATCAAGAACTGGTCGTATTCTTTTTCATACAACCCGGGGAAGATATCTTCGTGTCTTCATTCCCCAGCAGCTACGCCAAAAATGTTAGCAATAGGAATCACACTTAGACTTCTATAAGGATAAACCGAGTACCCATCAGAATATAAATAATCAAATCAAGTTTATGCTTGATTGGATCAAAAAGACTTAAACGAGAAAGGAAAAGGGAAGCAAACTAAATACAAATCAGTAGCACACCATTGGGCATGGAGTCGAATAAACACCCTGAAGTTAGAAGGAAATTGAAAATCATATCATACAAATAGCTTATATGATGGAAGATTGAAGAAAGAAGAAATCAACATAAAACAGATCATCCATAGAACATAAATCCTCTCTGCAACACAAATGGAGGTACTTGAACAAAAACAATGATTCATAGGCAAGTTACAACAAACCATTTGTTTCTTTAAGAATCTATAAATTAAATACATCCATTGATCCTCAAAAGCTACAGTTTATTCAAGCAATATGGAATGTGGATGAACAACAAAGAAATCACAATCTGATATAAAAATCTCACAAATCTTCAAAGCCAGGAATATTTTCAAAACAAAAATTCCCTCGGGCTTACATTGATAACCCCCATATTTTTTCTTCCTCAATCTCTCTCGAGCCTCTATACCCAACCCTCCTAACATTTTTTTCTTCATCATATATAGAATACCATATTTTCCAAACTCCAGGATTCAATAACTTACATTTACATAAGATTCCCCTCATCCTAGAATTTTGTTACAAAATATTACAGCATAAAACATAACCAACTCCTAATTTCTAGGATCTTGTCTAGGAAAATTAATGCATGCAAGACGTTTCAAGCTACATGATCTGATGATGAAACACTTGTCCCTCTCATCAACCTGAATATTTTGGGATGTTTTTTCCAGCTGGAAATCGAATGAACACTAATCCAAGTCGATTGTATAGTTTTGCAGCGCGTCTGGTAGATATTCATTGCAAAATCACAGCTTCATAATTTTTACAATGAATCCCCTGTTTTTGCACTATAGATGTTGCAAAACTATCTTCTATGGACTCTACCTCTACTAGGTGTCCTTTGGATATCTTTGACTAACTAAAGCTTCCTAAATGCCATCTATATCCATGAAATATGAAGATGTTGATTTTGTACCAACTGATTGCCACTTGTAATCTTGTCCCTTGATCACTTTGCTACTTGCTAACTAATTGTTATTTGATTTCCCTGTATTTTGTGACTACTTTATAGCTTCCCATGACAATAACTCACTTTGAATTTAAGGTTAATATCCAATTCATTCAAATACAAACTGTGACATATCCTTCATAATGCATAAATTTTTTTGAAAGGGATATCTCTCCCATCATCATTTCTAGTTTCTTGAACTGCTTCTGCTAATAGGTCTTCTAGGTTCATTTTCTGAATAGAAATAATGTTGGTCCATCCCAGGCCTCCATTATTCCAAAACATATGATGAGTTGTGAAAGAAGTCATCATCAATTGTTGTGCAAACCCTGGAAAGTTAGCAATTTGTTCTAGAAAAATAGAAACAACAATTAAGTCTTTGATTATGTTTCCATTTTCTATTTTTCATCGTGTAGAACCTTACTGAGATCCAAATAAGACCTTATCTACCAATTATTGGGCATATTTATCTTTAGCAATCCTGACTTTAGTATGAACCATGTTGATCGAAACTTCACAAAAATATCTGCATTTTTTGGAAAAAGAACTCCCATCTGATGAAATATGGAAAACTTCAACCTTATGTATCATATACAAAACAATCTGTATACGAAGTTTCATCACCAATAATGTACTCTAGAAGATATGAAGTTGGATTTATCAAAGACAATTTCTTCATAGATGCAATGGATTTCAAAKCATTTTGATGATTGTTGCATTCAACACACAATTTGAAACAGACTGTGCGCATATAATGATAATTTGGAGTCAATTTTGGCAGTTATGTGCTTTTATAGGCATGTTTCATTGACGTCAATGCTCTGATCTAGTGATTTAATATAGAACTTTGCACCTAACTTAAATAGAAAAATCTCAGTCAAAACCTGTGAAATACCGATGTGAACTTCCCAGACTACTTAAAATCAAAGAGGCATGGTTTCAAAGTGTAAAATAAGGGCCATTGTCCTTCTTTTAACTAAAACCCAAGCTAAACCATAACGAAAATTGTGAATTCTGGTAGATCTGAGAAACACATAAACAATAAATATTTTTACCTATCAACCTTCTCACTCTCAGCAAAGATCTACCAAACAAAGGCATCCATGCTCTGGTTCCTGAAAACTGGTGTTTTCCTCTGACAATCGGTACTCATTGACGACACTGGAAGTCGGCATTGTAGAAACCGGAGTACTTATTTAGACCTGGAAATATCCTCTATTTTATAATTTCATTCTTTGAAATTGAATTGCAAATGAAATTGAAACTCTCGAAACCCCCTTTCTTTATGAATCAACTTTTGGATCATTTGCTAGCACTTGTGATCTTCTTGGTTGTCGATCTGTTTGATTTTTAACACTTTGATTATCAAGCGCTCGAAACCTCACATCTAAAATGCTAAATGACACCCTTTGACACTTGGAAATTCAGTTGTTTGGATTTTTCTTCTTGGCAGCCGACGTTTCACGTTTTTATCTAATGGGATATATCCCATATGAGCTGGGGAGAGTGTTATATAACTGTGTATATATGAAAATATCTTTACACTCTTTTGACACGTTGAGCTCTTAGTTTGGGCCCATGTAGACTCTTCCTCCTCGTGGCCTTTGCGCTTGGTCTTGTGATGCAGGAGCACCGCCGTCAGCAATTAAAGAGGTTGAGTGGAGGACAACTCAGCAACCAACGTGCACATTTTAAACTATTTTTGAATTCCGAGGAGACCGCATCATTTGATGTTTTGAAGATTTTATAATTAAGGATGTTTAATATTTTGAGGTTGGAATTATTCTAAACAATCTAGGAGATTATATCTTCCTTTAATGAAAGATAAGCTTGTACAGATGATGAGCATCGAATTGTATTTGACTGTAATTTCCATTCAATGTAATAGTCCTTAGTAGATGAATGTATAATTATGATAGGATAGCACTAAGGGAGTTTAGAGGGAAGGCTCGAGAAGCCCCTCCATGTATAAATTTATGTATTGTATGCCTAAATGAGGTTGTTGATCATTATCTTAGAGAGTTGTTGAAGTTTATTGTGAATTCTACTGAAGAGAGTTGCAGGGAGTTGTATGAGTCCATGTAAATACTTTGTTGAAGGAATACAAATAGAGAGGTTTGATTACAAATGTATGGTGTTCTCTATTTATGATTTCGTTGAGTACATGTGATGTTTCTTTTTGTTTTATCTATTTTATATGTTTTATATGTTTTATATGCCTGAGTATGTTTTTCATGGTTAAGTGTGGGAACCTTTGATGTTTCTATAAGTTTCAAGTGTTTCTGTTCTAAGAGTTATGGTGCAAGGAGTTCATAGTGTCTGTAAGGAGTGTGAAGACCGAGTCAAGATTGACTCAGAAGCTCAAAAGAGTTAGCATGAAAATTTGCAGAGGAGGTGCATAATTACTCAATGGAGATCAAAGACTGGAGAAGAATCATGCAAGGTATGCGTCGGGCCAACACTTAGTCAAAGTGTTGAGGAATTCTCAGAGAGGACAAACGCAAGTAATGCGCGGAGAGATTTTCGAAAAAAAACTCTAAGTCCAAAAGCTTTCAGAGGTTCAAAGGGCGAAAGGAGTGCACCAGAGGTCTGAAACCTCGAGGAACAAAAGCTCAGAAGAGATAGTGAGTACAAGAGTTATGCAAGAGGGACTTGGAAAAATTCCTAAGTCTGAAAGCTTTGAAGTGTTCAGAGGAGGCGTTCGAGGTTTGAATCACCCTGTGTGGTCAAGCTCTGGAATATTAGCAACCAGAATCCCTTGAAAGGGAAGGAGTTTTACTATTTAGAATTCGAACGGATGAGATCCCTTCGGGAAGAGTCGGGATCATCCACGACTGTCAGATATGGAGAAGTAGCGAGCACATTAAATCCCAGAAGTCCTTAGGACTTCACGTTTTCAGAGGATTTCATACTTGGAGTGAAAAGGAGGAGGAACTCCCAAAGTTTTGAAGTTTGTGTTGGTTGTGGAGCCTGATTATCTTCCTTATTCAAAGGTCCTTGTTTTCAGTTATGTTTATACCCCATGAAGACTTTACACCCTGGAAGAATGTACACTCCTCCATGCAGGGGAGTGTAAAGGGGCGTTACCCTCTCTGTGGGGTTTGGGGGCAAGTGGGCCCCCGAAGGAAAAATTGCCTTGTAAATGTATATTGTAATTTCATTGTAAATTTGGACCATTCATTATAAGGTCACAAATTTGATGGTAGAAATTATGTTAGGGTATTTTCCCTAGAAGGAAACCATCTTTTATGAGGGAAATGTATTGTGACTATGTATCATTGTGAATATTGTATTCTGAGAGAGGATATTGTGAGAGAAAGAAGAGGAAGTTACAGCAGGTGTTTTGTAGGTTGTATCCCTTCATTTGTTGGATAATAATAAAGAAGGACCTGGCAATTTCTCTGGTGGAGATATCCCAAACTAGGTGAACCACGTATATTTGTGTCTCTATTGTATTGTGTATCTTTTATGTTTTATTTCCGCATTTATTTTATTTTATTGCTTCACGATCCTGTTTTTTAACGGTTCAAAACCTAATCTAAATCATAGATATATGAAAGGACACATGTCAGCAGATCCATATTTCCGGGAGACTGACACTCTTGAAGGAAGGGGGCACTGCAGTGGAAGTTTGAAAATCTTTCGAAGCTTTGAAGAGCGGAGGAGATCTAGATCGTTGGCTACAACAGACACGTGGCAGGAGATCTTGTATTCTGGAGGATAGACACTTCATGGGAAAATTGAAGTTTTGTTTCGTAGGTTGGGATCCCCGAAGATCGGATCAAATCGCGGTCGTCTATTCCCAAGGACACGCATCAGCAAATCGTCGACTCTAGAAGACTAGAAGTTCGGGAGAACAGAGGATAGAAGTGTTCAATCCCTTCGAAGCTCTGAAGCCTGGAGTTGATCTGAGTCGTCGATCATAGGAGGACATGTGGCAATAGATATAGAGGTCTAGAGAGTTAGTAATCTGGGGGGAAAAGAACAAAAGGATTCTAGGAGCAAGGATTTTCGAAGTCTCGAAGACCATGATTCATCCTAGCCGTCAATCAGAGGGGGACACGTGGAGGAAGGTGAGTCCCTTCAGCATTTCATCTTTCAGGAGATACAAGAGGTCATGTTGTGTGAATGTCCAAACCCCCAAAGCCTAGAGTAAATCTAGGCCATCCATCTATCGAGGCGTAGATACCGTCGATTTTAGTTTTTCGTGAGTTCACTAGTGTGGTGCTCCGAAGGTTTTAAACTAATAAGCTTCAAGATCTCTCAAATCCTGGAGTCTCGAAGTAAATTGTGGCCATTGGTCGACAGGGAGGTGTGAGTCGTTTATTTCTTGCCATATATGCATTCGACAGTTCGACACTCCGGGAGCACTATGTGTTGGAGCGGGCAGACTTGTCGAAGTCAAATTCATGAAGTAAATCCCCACCATAGATTGGGGCGGACGTTGTGAGGTTTCGATCCCTGTTGTGGTTCATTGTTCCATTAATTAGGTGTTTGGAAGGATTGGAGTCCTATTCTGATTGGGACTCCCAAAGCTAGATAGCTCTGAAGTCCCAAATTCTTCGAATACTGGAGGTTAGACCCACGCTTCCCAGGGAGGCCCTGCTAGTGCTCGAGGACCCCTGAAAAGAAGATTTCGCATCAAGGAAGAATATTTTGAAGCATGTGTTGTGGATTTGAGGGCTCAGAGAGAGCATGCAAGTTGATTCAACTCTCAAAGTCAATGATCCTTAGACCGAGAGGTCGCACAGGCTCTAGGAGTGGGAGGAGGTCTGCATCATTTTGGGCGTTGATTTGATATTGTGTGTTGTGTTGGATTGAAAACCAAGCGCTTGGTGGACTTGAAGAGAGATTGGACCTCGGGCCCCATATTTTTTACAAAAATTACCAACAAAAAGCCTATTCATGAACCCAAGAGCTAAATTTGGCTTTAAAACCAATTTTTTATTTGCACAGAGTTACAAACCTTTTCCATTTCAACCTTTGCTTTGTTGAACAAAATAGAACCATTAGTTGACTTCTTGCAAGTGCTACATAATGAGTGCTATGTAATGATCTATTCAAGGAGAAGAATTGAAGAAGATTTTGCCACCTATTAAAGTCAGTATCAACCCAATTCAAGGAGAAGAATCGATCAAGGAAGGATCGAATAGAAGAGAATTGCTTCAACACTCTTTCATCCATACCTACTATTGATTGTGATATATTCATGTCAACATGAGGAAAAGTCGACTCTTGCTGAAAATTACAAGCGTTTAGAAAGTAAAAATACATAACCGACGATGCTATTGATATTCATCATAAAATCATGATGAGGATAATTGAATACCTAGCACTTGTGATTATGCCAGGAGAGTTGATGATGATCATACAAGTCTATTCATATTATAAACAATGAGTGTGAAGTGATGTTGATATGGACTTTGGACTTTGTCAAGCTTTGAAAAATGTAAACCCGGTGGTGGATCTCTTAGATGTAGTGAATGTATAAAAGTCGAAAATATTATAAGATGTTACATGAAGGAAATAGTGGAGTCTTAATCGAAAGTCAAAAGTCGTTCCAAAAATAAAAATAACTTTTTATGTTGTTGATTGAGTTGGTTACATATCAGCTAATTGAGTTATAATTTATTGTAAAATATGAATCGAAAGGAAGGGGTTAAATGTGAGTCTTTAAGGAAGGTGATCCTCTCCACCATTTTAATATAAGTCAGTGTCTAATCAACTAGATCGATTTCTTTGCCAACATCAATCGATCCTTAATTGACAACATTTAATTGAGTCTGTAGAAGCTCGGTACCGAAAAAAAGGATTTTGTGTGTACTTGAGTTTTAGAGTCATGGGATAGTCCATTGAGTCATGTATTAGTAAAGTCAAGTTGCATGCATAAAATCTTAGAATTGAGTCATAGAAAGTTGTCCTTCATGTAATGAAAAATGCACACTCCAATACATTGCCAAAGACTTGAAAGCATAAAGAATCCTAGCTATTATTGATGATAAGTGGAGTCATAGTTCAACTAAGTAATGATCATACATACATTGGATCATTTGATTGAAAGATTGAGCACTAATCGAGAAAATTTTACAACATTTTTTTTATCAGAGCACTTGTAGAGAGTATTACTTCTGAGATTCTTGCTACAAGAGAAGTAGGCATTCAATAAAGAGACATCAGATGAGATACAAACAAGAGCTTAAAGGACACTATGATGACATAAGAACAATTGAAGTGATTGAGCCCCTTGGTGTCAAAGTTGAAGAATGGTTCCCTGGGTTGTGACCACGAAAGGAGAGGAATGGTAGCATTGGCTGATGTCGCATACCCTCATTGTTCCCATAGAAAATAAATCCAAGAAAGGAATATCATTAGAGCATTGGACCACACTGAGATTGGTGTTGACCGACCAGAAGCAAGACGAGAAACCCCAACGGATCCTATGAGGAGTGAAATATTGTATTTGGTAGAGGAAGAATGGGCTCTCTTCAATTGGCATAGAATGTTCATATCAAGGAGATCGAGGAGTTGGGACCTGCAATATGTAGTCACTCATATCTATATGAAACCAGTCACGGTAAACCTTGTATATGTGTATATTTATATATAGTTGGTGGTTGTTGTGGTTGATTTACCTATATAGACTGGTATGCATGGTTGATGGATTGATTGATGGTAAGGATACTTATGCAGGAGTAGAGACCCAAGATGTTGTTCCACACTTTATCAGAACAAGAAAGGACTTGAGGGTGGGGAATATGTTGGGTGACCTTTTAGGTCCTTGTAATAGTTATCATACATTAGAAATAGTGGAATATATTAATATATGTAATAAAGTAAGTAAAGTCAAGTAAAGGATAAATGTATAAAGATATCTTAATGAATGAATAGTTGGATCTAGTACAATCGCTCCAACCATATTCCTAATTTATAAATACTCTTGAAGAAGGAATATGAACTTGGTTGGTTAACCTTCCCTAAAATATCCCTTCCATATTAGAGTTACATGTGTGTGGTTTTCTTTCTATAATGTAGTCTCTTCTTGAATTCATGTGTGTAATCTAGAAGATTACAACATGAATTATTAGGTTAGATTGTTTTCTTTTGTTAATTTGTTATTAATTACTTGATGTAAACCCTAATTAACCTATAGTACTAGATAAATTGTTAATAGTAATACCCTAATTAATATAGTATCGTTCATCCCTTATCTTGTCTTCCTTTCTCCCTCTCCCCCAAGGTTTCTCAGCTTTGCCCTAAAATCAAGTGGGGACTCCACTCTCTCCTTCCTCCTTACAGTAGCATGTTTTTTTTGTCACACAACATTTTGAAGACTCCATAGGGGAGCTCTCATCAATGTTTCCTCTCCTAAGTCAAGGATCTCTCCTCTCTTCTTACTCCCCTTTCCTCCCTTATTCTTGGACTATGGGGTCCTCTTCCACTTCCTATAGTGTTGTTTTCTCTAGTTTTTTGCACCTTGGTGTCAACTAAATCTATCCTAAGAACATGTCTATCCTATCTCCTCTTACTCAAATTATTATTATGAATATGTCTCACGTTATCCATCCAAGTACTCACACGACAATTCCTACCCAACCTTATAACATAGGAAATCCCCCTCATATTACTATATAAAACAAGTTGACCATAGAGGATATTCACCACTTCCTCCTGGGTAAATTTATCATATGATTTTTTCTTTATTCTTCCATCCAAGTAAACACACATCCTCCTACCTCATGTAGTACTTGTGATGAACTCTTTCCCTAGATATGACAACTTGAAGAGAAAATCCTTGGATAATATTTTGAACTTGGAGGACTCTCTTAGGATACCCTTTCATCCTAAACAAGTTGCCCAAGATAAACCTCTAGCCTCTCCTTCAATTAAACATTGTGTAGCTCCATCTAAATGGTGAGAATAACATGCGCCCCCACCCCCCACCCCATAGAAAATAACTAATATAAATAATCACAAAGACTTATGTGTTGGCCCTTTCCCTAGTTTATACAAGTGGTGTAAGTAATACAAGCACAAAAATCATGCTACATATTAATGCTTCATCCATTAATAAAGTAACCCTTCCTCTTCTTTATGAATTTCATGATCCACTACCCCAATCAAGTCCCTACCTCTCAACAAGATGGTTTCCCAATACAATATATTTAATTTCAATAAGAAACTTATTCAAAGCATGGTGTCCCTTCTCAATTTGATGTTATTCCTCCCTAACCTCAACTTGAGTCCAAACAATGGATGTTTGGGTTGTTTTCCCCAACACAAGGTTAAGGTGATGTGCCTCTTGACTTCCCAAGTATTCATATTATTTCATATATTGTATTAAAATAACCCCAAAAACATATAGAATCAATCCTCTTTATCTCACTTTAACTATAACGAGTGGTTAGTTACCAGAATTGCATTGATGTCACTTCCTTATCCCATCATTCCTAGGTCGTTGATGAACACTCTTCCTTGGAGATTTATTACATTATAAATTATTTCTCCATGGGAGATGATCCTCCTTCCTCTCTTTTTTCTTAAATTAGATCTTCCCTTGAGCCTTATCCCTCGCTTGGGGAATCCACTTCTTCGTTTTACCTATATTATTTCTTTAAGATGGTGTTACAATCCTCTTTCTTAGGGAATCTCTAGCCTACTCCCTGGATATCTAATGTTTCTCTCTAGGCCATTTAACCTTTCCTTTTCCTTCCTTCAGCCTTGACCTATGTTTCTCAAGGTGGCCCCTCTTCTCCTTTCCTTCCTATGTTTTCCTTTTTCTCTTCTCCTAGATTTGTATGCCCTTACTTTCTCTCCTTCTCTCTCTTTTTTTCCCCTGTCCAATAGATGGTAGGGGAAAGGTGCACCTCTCTCCATTGTTTTCTCTCTTTGATTTTTGGCCTCATTTTCCTTGGCATTTCTATGTGGTCCTTCATATTTTGCTATATTGGGTAGGGTCAAACTTGAGGTATCCCTTACTTAGTTAGGACTAGTTGTTGATTCCTTTTCTTTTTGGTCTCCTCCCTAAGATGCTAGCATTGGATGTACACTATATCCTATATATGCGGGGTCATTTCCATTTTTATAACACATCCTTCATATCATATGTTTCCCCTTTCCTTCAGTGGTGCTTCAACAGTGTTGCTTCCTCCCACACCTTTTCTATCCCTAAGAGAGTTTTTTTTATTCATGCTTGTATGGAATTTCCACTTCATGCCTTCATTGATGTCACCACATCATCATAGATGAATTTAATGTTTTTTTATAGTGTCATCACCTTATTCATTTTATAATGTCACACCACCATCATTTATGTCTTTAATTTTTATTTCCATTATCACCACCTCATTCCTTTTTTCATTTTACCTCACCAATGCCACTGCCTTCGATGCCATCTTGGTTATGAGTCAGATAGAATTTATCACTTCTTACCTCTTATCCCTCCTTCTTCCTCTCACCATTTCTCACTTCATGTCCTTCCCTAAGATTTGGTGTCACTATCCACTCCCCACTCAGAGAGAGATGCTAATATTTATTTTTTTACATACATTGCTCATTCATGTATTGAGATTATCATGTTCACATCTAGCATGCCTTGGCTATCTTCTTCTATCATATCCTGTGATAAGATAAGTGTAGGTATCATCTTCTTACCCTACTCCATTTGTCATTCCCTTTTGATATTCCTTTTCATAACCTAATTGTTCTTTTAATTTCATAGTGATTAGCATAATTGTTTATATCTTATCCCATTGCATATTTTCTATATTACTTATATGGTAGTTAGATTTACTTACATCTCCTTTCATAGTTTATCTTCTAGTTTTATTTCAAAGTACTTAGACTTGTTTTTCTTCCATATCAACATTATTTTCTTGTCATGCATTTCATTTATTCTCACTCTTTCATTTTATCTTTGTCTTAGACATGTTTCATGTCATGATTCTTTCACATGTGTGTCATATCTCTATTCTCTTGAACTAATTCTTAAAGAATAGGCTCAGATGAAAAAATCAAGCACATTGGTAATCTGATCAGTGGATGACTACCCAATTGAACTCATGGAATTGAATTAAGCTACATATTAATAGGATCTTATGCATGCATCATTACTTTTATGTGGTTTTTACCCTTATTTTGTCTTTGTCTTCTTTCACTTTGTCTGCTTCTCTCCTTCCGTGAAACTCGATACTACCATTTCATGGATAACAAATCCTATAAGGGAGTTGTATGTATCATATTTATTTCATACTTTAGTACTCAATATGCCTGCCCATATGGATTCCATGGTGGGGCATGCTTCTATTCTATGTCCATGTGTAACTTGCCCACTGATGAGATCGATATCTCATTACTTCCCTTATATCTTAGACTAGCTTCCTTGTATCCCCTTACCTTATGTTAGGTGTGTTATCTCTTAGTCGTGTCTAGTGATTAGGTAAGGTCATTTACCACATTTCCATGTTCTCCTTTGTCCCTTGGTCATTAGATTGGTTCACTTTGACCCTTCAGGGAACTCGTTTGAAGTATTTCCTTTTCTTGTGGGTCTAGTTTGGGGTGTAACACCCTAGTTGGGTCTATAGTTACTTAGGATACCTCATTATGGGTCCATAATGACCTAAAACAAAAATTGTTTTCTATTTGATGAGTGAAATATTCCCTAACCTTTCCTAGTTTCAAGGTGCTAGGTGAACCATGAATTTTATAATTGTATTACAACTATCATGGATCATGAAATAAAGAGCCTGTTTTTGGTAAAAACTCCTATGGCATGGTATGAAGTCAAACTACACATTTGAATTTTATATACATGTCACTCTCTCTAGCAATTACTGTAATTTTTCATCTATGCCTTGAGGTCATTACCTTTCCTATTTATACCATTGAATCCCTCCTTGTAAAGTCTCTTGAACTCTTTGATATCTCATGGAACCTTCTTTCCTCCTCTCATTATCTTGTAGGTACACATTCATATTGGCATCAAATCTTGTTCTAATTTCCTAATACACTTTCTAGGCTCTTGGACTACTTGTACTTGTCTTTTCCACCACCTCAACATGGATCTCTTCATGTTACTTTGGCTCCAACCTTGCAGTCTTGTTGTTTGGTTCTAGGGCATAATAAAAGGATTACTTCTCTCACATACCTTGGATGATTGAACCCTAACACCTCAAGGGAGGTTCTAACACATCTAGATCAAGGAGGTATGAAACTCTTCTTAGGACACTTTGGGTGACCATTCATTATTCCATTTCTTTATTATTTATGTGGTGGATCTAGTGATTTTATTGCATTGCATTGGAGATTTGGTACAAGTATTTTTTGTAGGGAGATTGACTTGCATATGGAGGTTCATTTGGGAGGTGGAAAACTCTCTTAAAGGAATGTCACAACTCTCATCTTCAACCCAAGAAGCTTTAATACCTACAATAATGCTCATCTAGGTGAGCTCTTTCCATTTTTCCTCCATTTGATTTTCCAATGCTTAATTTAATTAGCTCACCAAAGGAGATTGTGAATTAACCCTAGTTTAGCTTTATTTTATTTGCTAATTACTTATTGGAAACCCTATTCAACATACAACCCTAGATAGCTAATCAAGAGTAAAATCCTAATTAATCTAGTGGTGTTTCTCCCTTTTATTGTCTTCCTCCCTTCCTCTTCCCTAGGGTTTCTTAGTTTTTCCCTAAATTTGAGTGGTGACTCCAATCTCTTCTTCCTCCTTATGATAGTGTGGTTTAGTTATCACGCTACATCAAATTTTTGAAGGTATCTAGATTAAGGATGAGTCATATACTCTCTAGTCACTAAGGGGAATGGATTCCATTGTAACTAGAATATAGTAGGGGTGGATGGAACCATAAATCATTGTGATTTCATTAGGATCGTTTATTAATCAAGATTTCAAATTTGTGAAGCCTGTGTAATTTCACCTTCATAAAAATATATAGACCTTAGGGTGGTGCTACCCATGGAATTATGATCATTGTCAATCATTGAACCAATCTCATAGAGTTGATAGAGATATAAAGTGGACCACAAGAGATTTGAGACATCGAAGATCAATCATCAATATCATGCATTGTCTTTAAGTCAAGGACCCTTTCAATTCACATATTGTTTACATGCATGTTTTCCCTCCCTTTGTTCATAGGTTATTGGTATGGCTATTTTCCAATGTTTTATTTTCTGTGTCTAGTTCTATAGCACTTGATAAATAGGGTAAAAATATATTGTGAGACTTAGAGTTTTGGTAAAGAATTCTCTCATGTTTGATTATGTGAAGGTCTATTGCACTTGTTGCTAAATGGTTATCCTGCCCCTTTTATTATTTATTATTATCCACTTTCCATTTTCAAACGAGTTTCCTATATATTAAAGAGAGAAACCCTAGATTGGTTTGGGTTTTTTAAGCCTAAAGATTATTTGTTGTCTCTATTTAATTTCATTCTTCCTTGTTTCCTTTCTGTCATGAAAAATATTGACTTTAAGCATTACAACATTGAATTTTCATGTACTTGTCTTCAATATGTTATCATTATCGTAATTCTACCCCGATATATTTCATATTGTGGGTGGTGGAAGAACATATTCTACTTGAATTTAACAATGTTGTGATATTCCCTCAATCCTTGTCCATACTAAAATATATTATCACTAACTCAAAAGGTTCATAGGACATCATACTCAATGTTGTTGAAACTTGGCATTTTGCACAAGTTCATTTTGGTATGGACTTTAGTCACTTAGAAAGCACACCTACAATCCTTCAAGAACTTTCATCTATAGATCAAATATAAGATTAATTATACAACAATAAATATCCCATTTTTAGTTTTGAGCATCTCAAAAATACTATGATGTCCATATCCCACCAATTGTCCTATATGTAGCTAGTTCTTTCTCATGAGTTTTCAATATATAACCCTAGACAACCTTCACAATAAAACCATGGATGTCTCTCATATTTTCAGTAGCACCAATCTACACTTTCAAGCACACTTACATTCAACCATGGGATTTGAAGACGGCCATGTCCCCTCTTCTTAATAAGGGGGGGTCAACCTCAATAAAATATCCTCCATTTCATTATGGAAGAACAATTGTTTCTCATTCAACAACTTAAAAGAAATCAAACAACTTGTTCTTTTTTTATTTTTTTTTAAACTTAAGAAAGCTAAGTCACAATGTAATTATTTACCTCTCTATAGGGTCTTTGTAGCACTTCATGTAAGCAAGTGAAAGATAAAGCTATAGAACTTTAAATTCGAGGTGATACCTTCACCCATCGACCACTCTCCAATGATTGATTCTTTAGAATAATTTTTGTCCCTTTTCCCTTATTCATAATCTTGAACTCTATGTCTTGGTTAGAGAGTAATAATCATACCTTCTAAAATTATTATATCATAACTTTCATAACATACAATCAACTCCATATCAAAGAACTTGATAGCATCTCTCCTCAATCGATGCATTATGGTAGGCAATGAATGATAGGCAATAGACCCAAGTCAAGGCTCATGGCATTGATTTAAACCATGCAAACTATGCATAATAATATGAGATAACACAATAATATGAATTAACATAAAAATGCAAGACATAATTGAGTTACAAAGATCTACCCATTCATTATTCAAAGATTATAACCAAATTACATGAAATAGTTTCCCTTGGACTTTTAGAAATTATAGCATCTTCTCTAAGCAACCCAATCTCTCTGTAAATCAAACACACTCAGTGCTCTAGTGCTATGCTTCTCTCAAACTTATTTCTAACCTAGATGCAATCTGTCAATGCCATAAAATTATTTAAATCCCCATTCTTTTCATGAAGCAAGCAATCAAATCTATTCTCGAACTGAACGCTCTCAACATTTTTATGTGCATTCTCCTCGAGGTATGAAAGAAAGTTAAGGGACAATAAAATAGAGAACATGTTACATACTTTAAAGAGTAAAAAACACAAAGTCAAGTGATATGTTGTATTAAAATTAAGGGAGAAGTCAATAATAGTAGGCCATCCTAGTCAAGTGATATGATAGTTATAGTTTAAAAAAACACTATCCTGGAAAAGCAACCATCAATTTTTTTCATAGAACAAACCAATTAATTATATAGAGAATCTTGACTAAGTGTCGAATAATTAATTAATTTATATTGCTTTATATTGTGATATAAAAATAGAAATTTATTAATATGAAAGAGGGACTCGAGAAAAAATTATTAATATGTGAAATATATTTAAAAAGAGATTGAGATCTTACAACTTAGCTGGAAAAAAAAAATAAGTTTACACATCCAAATATGGAGACGCAAATCAAATATCACAAAGGAAATAATATAAATTCGGCTGTATCCCCTCAATGAATATGTTATTAATATATTTTCGCTGAAAATCAACTTTATGCATCACACGACCCTATAAAATCGGTAATATGTTATTATTATCCGTACGTTAAAAATCTCTATTTTATATTCGGTATTATGTTATTATTATCCGTACGTTAATAATCTCTATTTTATAGATCACGCAACACACGTTATTCGGGTATGATTGTGAAGTTATCATTATACATCACGCATCTACTAAATTAAAAATTAGCTTATACATTTCTAATTCTTAATTTTTAATTTGAAAGTGATTTGCACTCGATGCACGTTATAAACTATGAATGACTTCACGCTTTTGTAAGCGTGTACATATGTCACACTTTAGAGTACACTTTGTCACATAGTCTTTTGAAAATGTATAATAAAGCAAAGAGATTATTATAAACAAGCGTCAGCTGCTATGCAGTTATACGTGGTAAGTAATATGTACTTTGTTGTAAGTTAAGTATTGGTAATATGTTTTTTTCATCATGTTTGTTATATGGTGAATAGTATAGTATCCAATATTTGTTATATAGTGAATAGTGTAGTATTTAACGAAGTGAAGAAGATGGTATGCTATCAATAATTGGCTTACTTCATGGTGCATAATTTTCTTTAGTGAGGACGACCAAATCGAATCAATTTTATGAGTGGATAGTTGTCAAATCTCATTTGAAAAAATGAGAAAATGAGAAATGCATTACCATCTCTTCAACTTTTTTCATAAATGTATATTTGTGACTTTTGTTTTGAATATATGTTCAAATAATTTAAATGATTTTTTGGTGAATAATTAGGTTGAATAGTATTTAATTTTATAAAATTTCTTATCGATTAAAAGCTTTTGTATATTCAATGATTTATTAAATTTATTTAATAAATTCAAACGAATTAACTTTAAATTTATTAATGATATACCTATGATATAAGATGTCACAATCATCTATTTTGAGGATCTTTTTATTATGTCATAATTAAAAATAAATAAATATGTGAAAAAAACTTTTAAATGTGTGTTGATTATTAAATACATGTCGCACATACTTGAGGAACTTCATATCGAGCCAACCTCTATGAAAAATAATAATTATTAAATGCAGGTTATTTATTATTTGTTAATAGTTAGATTAGAAATAATTTATTTACAATAAAGGTTAAGTAATTAAAAATCAATGCATTGAAAAATAATTGTTGATCGTTTGTTATATCGTGCTTATGTTAAGAGGAAATAGATTTAGATCAGTGACTAGCTTATGTTAAGAGCAAATAGATTGAGATCAGTGACTATTTTCTTTATGAGGTGCATTGATAATATTCATTCAATCGGCTCTTTGAAATTTCCTTCCATCTTCTCTCTTAAAACATTGCTTCTTAAACATAGATGATGTTGGATTGTTTGGCAATCATACAAAGTCTAGAACAATGATATTCATTAAAGAGCTAGAAAATTGAGATCAATATTCACACATCACAAACAAAAGCGATGAAGTGAATTACAATTGACATTGCTTGGTTATACATAAAAGGTTGATGTTGAAAATAATTTTTCATTGTGTTAATTATTTCACATTGAAGGAGAGCACAACATGTATGACCTGTGATGTGTAGTGTCAGAACATAGTGCCAAGAGTGTGTACAAAATTCGTTAAGCTCGCTTGTCATGTGTCTTTGTGGTCGTCATGCATGTTTTACACACAACCTACCAAATCTCTTCAACCTCATGGATTCCTCTACTTTGCAACTCCATAGTCAAGGAAATACAGAATGAAGGAGAATACAACGATCGAACCCCAAACCTCCAAAGAATCATTTGCATCATTTAGGAAAAAACATATCTCAGATGCAAGGGTTTCATAATGGTTTTGTTTGTAAGGTTTAATGGAAACACAACAACATATATGGACATGATGATGCTAGTACAAAGTTAAGATTGCTAAATTTGACATCTCATGTGTCTAGGTAATTCCCTCTCATTTGCAAGAAGCATTTGTTGCAATAAATTGCATGCTCATGGATCTTGTACAGAAGGAATATCATGTACCTATGATAGTGGATTAGAGACATCATACGAAAGGTTGTATTCTCTAAACAATGAAATCTTCCAAGAGTTTCAAGTAAATGAAGATATTCCAGTTCTCCAACCATCAAATGAATGTGTGCCTTTAAGAAGAATTCTAAAAAATATGTTTGCATGTTGCATTTACATTTTTTGATTGTTGCCTAAGTTTCTTTTTTGAGAGAAAGCAAGGAATGCATTATGAGCTTGGTGTTGTGTTGGGATGTCTTATGCATAATTGTAGAACTCGAGATGATCCATGATACCTTTGATAGTAATGTTTTATGAGCCAACCATTCCTCGTTAGTTCCCATCAGTGGCAATTCCAAGCGATATTAAATGTGGGATTATATGTTGTTCAAACGAGCAATGTACCGTGAACTCTATGATGAAAAGGGTTTTGCTAGGGAAATGATGTTGGAGGAGCCCATGGCCCAGTCAACGGTTGAGCTCCATAATCTAATCAACAATGATCAACCCATGTCATTAATTAGAGCCAAAGCTAAAGAACTTAAGTGGAAATGGCTCGATGTAGAGATTTTGAAGTTGGAGGCCTTTTTACGAAGGCTTGCTCTATTATGATATGAGTATGAAATATTCTTGACATGGCTTAAAAGAAAGAGAGGTAGGTTCTAAGAATGCCTATACAAGATCTGCTACTAGCACAAATTTTTCCAGAGTTGACCACTACTGGTTTGAGGATTTTGGTGAGCATATTGGTAACAACCCTATCTGGGTTTCCAAGTCTCCTTAATTAAGCAAGCACACACCCAAGATTTTTTTAACTTTTTGTAATGATGAAAGTTTTGTTGTATAAATGCTTTGCTTGTGACTTTGTTATTGCCTTTAATCTTTTTTAGGGTGATTCTTGATTATCTGCAAAAACATTTAGGTTTTGAAAAGAAAGTATCCTATGTTTTTAATGTTTAGTTTATTGGTTGAAAGAATATTGAAGTTTTGTAAGCATGCATGAGTGCATAACTAAATGAAAACATTTTTTTTACTTATTTATTTATGATGGACTTAATCTATATCAATATTTATTTGTAGCTTAATATCCTTTTGTTTGCTATGTTGATTATGTTTTAAAAATTTGCAGTGCTATGTTGTATGTAGAAAAGTTTCTATTACATGTTTTTCTTTGCACATTCATTCAAGTGCATAGACAAATGTAGTAGAAGTGGTTAAAACTAAAATAATAATGCATCTTTTAATTTCAAAATTTTGATTGGATGATTTAGATTCAAGTTATACGCTCCTGGGAAGGTATGGTATATTCGCCTTAATATTCTTAAACTAACATCACTCTTTGAGAGAAAAAAAAAATTATCTCTACATGTTTATAATGTTGACTTGCACCTCTTCATACATTACTAAAAACAAGCAGAAAGGTTCTGAGCTACATGCCCTTTTATTGACAGTTATTTCTATTGGACATCTATGTGTGTACATTTCTCAGGATCATATAGACATGTCGGAAAACAACATAGTGATGATATTCATCAAAACATCATGGATATGTTTGAAAATAGGAATTATAGCAATAAATATGAATGAAGATTATCATTATGTGAATGATTATTCTAATGGAGATTTCTATAGCTAATCTTATAATTTATAATCATAAATTGAATAAAAATAGTGGGGTAGATAGATTTTGAAAAATATATCTTTCTCAGGCAAATCTGCTAATGTATAGATAATACCTTTTACTTTCCCTTCCTATGGAGGAGATACTAGAAAGGAAGGTATCTAGTGTTTTCTCATAGAACACAACTTTAGCCTAGGGGATTTGCTACTAATTTCATACAATAATTAGCTAATTGATATACTATGCTTGTAGGGATACCATGGATTAATCCTAATCGATTCCACACCCAAAAATCAAGTGGATAAAGACTAGTTGGAAAACAAATGAAAATCCTGAACATAAGAATGCTTGAATGAGTTTTGGAGTGCTCACAACGCTATCCTTAATTGAGTTATGTGGTGCTCCATTATTAGAATGTAAAGGAAGGAAATAGATAAGTAGAATAGACAAAGAACTCTTAGTGTTGGAATGAAAGGCTTCTGTGGAGATAATGTAATGTATGGGTGGTTTAATCTTATAATGTAATGATAGTCAATGAGGAGGTGGGTAGGTGGTGAGGCAGTGAGGAGCTGGCCAAGCGGTGACGTGGTGAGGATAAGGTTCTGGCATAATGGTCAAATCCTCAACTACTCCATTGTTCCTCGATTACACCATTCTTTAGATCTAGTGTCAAAGTCTACCAAAATGGCTAGTCACAAGTTTGTTCTTTTTAATTCATTTTTTAATTTTGACAATTGGGGAAGATAAATTTCACATAGTAGGGGAATAAATTCGTATCACATAGCTATGAACCAATCATAAATTTTATTTGTAAAATTTAGTAAATAGAAAAACAAATATGTTTAAAAGGATAAATGGGGTTAATATGAAATCACTACCAAGAGAACACCTTGTAGTGGAGGTTTTTATGGAACCTCCCCAAAAACAAATCTCCCTTCTTTGTTTATAATGGAGGTTGTTATTGGAGGTGGGTGGTCAGAGGTTTTTGTGGAGTTTTTTTACCAGTGATCATGTAAGGACACTACGCACTACTGCACACCTAAAAATAATGTCTTGGTGTTGAACTCGTAAGGTGCATTGTCAGCCACTTTAAAAGAAAAAATACATAGCAGTGCTCCACTCTAAACAAAGTGTGTCGGTGCATGTACACATGATGCCCCAATGCGTATAAATTTTAGGCACACTGAGGCAAGGTAAAATAAATAAATAAAAATTCACTAAACCAATTTTCATTATTACATGTCATTTTTTGCTTCCAACCTCTCAGAAAAGCATTGATTCTCACTCTCCTTCCATAGTCGCCCCATTTATAGTGCTCTATGATTAGTTCAATAGCTCCACCAGTATATCCACACATTTCCGAATTTTCTAAAATACCATGAATTTTCATTTCTTCTCTGTGGTGCAACCATGCCTCCTCGAGAGAGAAGAGACCAAGTAAATAGTTTATTACCTTGTTATTTTCATTTTCATTGGATTAAAATTAGAAATTGGCCTGAAATTTAGCCTTTTTAGATTTATTTTTTTAATTCCACATGGTGCGCTTAAACACTTTAGCTCGCCTCAAATGCTAGTGTGTCGTGTGAAATTAAAGGAATCATTGTCGCAAGTGTGCTTAAACACTTCGAATTTCCTAGGATGCCAATGCATCGTGTGAATTTATAGGAATCATTGCCGCAAGTGCATACATGATTAATAAATGCACAGTGTCATTCATAGAACCACGCTGGGAAAAATATTGAAAAATAAACATAGAAATGCATCTTCCTGAATGCCCTGTTACTGATGCATTTTAAAACACAACGCACCTTTAAACAAAATGTTAGTGCTCCAAGACAAATGGAGCATTACTGCATTCCATTAACCAGTCGCACCACCTAGTTTCCAACATGGAAAAATTAACCCGGTGGTGCATCAAAGCCCACCAAATGCATCAATCTTGTGTACAACACCGCATTGGGAAAAATATTTAACAATTTAGCATAGTGGTGCATCTTATGGGATGCCTCGTTATTGGTGCATTCTAAAATAAAATTCAATGCTAAAAAAATGTTCGTGCTCCAATAAAAATGGAGCCCCGGTGCATTCCATTTAACTAACCACACCGTCTAGTTTCCATCATGAAAAAAATAACCTAGCGGTGCGTCCAATTCCACACAATGCATTCGTATTGTTCACAACATGACAGTAGGCCAAATATTTAACAATTTATCATAGTGGTGCATCTTATAGAACTCCTTGTTACTGATGTGTCCTAAAACACAACACACTGCTAAAATACGTTAGTGCTCCAAGGAACGTGGAGCACCAGTGAATTCCCTATAACCAACCGCATTTCCTAGTTTACCACCAAAAAAATTTAACAAGGTGGCGTGTTCCATAAAACCAACCACATCACGTCACATAGAACATAGGTAAAATGGAAGAGTGATGAATCTTGTGGGACACCCCATTATTGATGTGTTATAGAACACAATGCACTACTAAAATACATATCGGTGCTCGAATAACCATGGAGCACCAATGTGTTAGACAAACCAAACTACTTAGCGGTGCTTTTTTTGGATATATCACACCAGTAATGGTTTGTATTATCTATTATAGGCGCATCGGTTACTTTTTTACATTTTTTTGCAAACATAAATTCATTTTTATTTTTGATAAATACAAAATAATTCTATGTGTATGTGTTATAATTTCAAATTTTTTTATCTATATATGTGCCCAAAAATAATTTTATATGAATCATAGACGATAATAATGATGAGCGTAGGAGGAGGAGAAACAACAGCCAAAACAACAACAATTTAATTCACAAAATGTGTATGCAAACCTCTGTAATTAAATTTTGCAGAGGTTTTACTTTGCGGAGGAAAAAATGGATGTCACTATTTGGTGCCTCTAATAATTTAGTGCATGGACTCGATCCTCTGTCATTCCCTCGGCACTCTAGCTTGCATCTCTTCCTCCATGGGCCACTCAAATTTCTCCAAGATATCGTCCTTGTCATTCCTATAGCCATAATATAAACTGGCGTTAATATGTTTGTAGTTCCCATACCTAAACCTCCTCTTCTTTGCCTCGAAGGGGATTATCAAATAGATCTTTGAGGCCAGGGAGGAATTTCATAGCCCTAAAGTATCTGTAACCGAGGCATTTTTTGGTGGCACTAAGAAAATCAACTTCATTTCCTTTCAATTCCATCATCTTGGTGCATAATTTGGCATAATCACAGGGTATCCACTTAGTGAACCTATGACATAGCACCTAAATTCATAGGATATTAAAGAATACCTCTAATATTGATAAATACGTCCCAAAATCCTTTTATTGAACCCCCCCTACTAATACATCTTTCCAATTAAAAAAAAAAAAACTTGTTTTTACTATATATCCCTTATTTTTACTAGATGCCCATTTTTGTACCCCCCCAATACCTATGAACCCCCTTTTACCCCACATCTCCCCCCCCCCTCCATATCTAAAATATATTGACTCTATTTTTCACAATTTTAAAACCCCCTCTAAGAATGAACGTGATAATATATTGGTCAACAAGGTGATTCCCCCATGGGCATAATTAGGACTGTCAAGCTCTATGATCAGAGCTTCTCAGTACCCCTTTTTCATGATTAGCAATAAAGGAACCCCGGTTGTAACATACCCATCCGCCCCCCACAAACCTGGGCATGCTATTTCAAATTAAACACTTCAAAAATAATTTTGTATTTCTAATGACACTTAATTAATAAAGAAGCATGAAAGAATCACATGCAATCATCAAGATTCATACTACATCATAAAGGAAATATAAAATATGCCATGATATCATTCTCCTTTAAAGAGAATTTATTGCCACCCTCATGGCTAGTCTCACAAACCTATTCATATCTTCCTTCATACTAGGAAACCTTATAATGGTTTCCATTCATGCACCCAAGCATCCATTTACATCTATGGATGTTCAGCATGAAAGCTCACTATTGCACATTTTTGCATGTGATTAATACACATGGGCATTTCAAACTTCCATATCCTTCCTCCCAGAGATCTTACAACCATTCTAATGACAAGTCTCATAGGAATAATCAACACCATGTTGCCCTCTATGTTGAGAGTTTACAGTCATGTATATGATATTCACATGGAAAGACTTGTAGACATATTCATAACTATGATTCCATTTTCATATGGAAACAACCAACAAGATAACACTCTTGCCTAAACTACTATAAATTATGCAACGACCCAGAAATAAAATCTGTGCAATTTCAACAGTGCCCCAGGAAACATGACAACTTATCAAGCTTCTCTTCATGCCTCAGACCATTCTTGGTCCACAAACTTTTTTATCAAGGGAATATTTTTTCCAGATTCCCTCTCACTACAACTTAAGCACACCAATCCATATTCTTATGGCTACCATCCACCTATGGATGCCATTCTGACCCATAGTTCGTCTAGAACTGCCCCATCACTTCCCTTACTCCATTTAGAATAAACAATTCATTAACCCTTTTACTTTATTCTCATAGGGTAATATGTAGTCAATATCATCATCATATTACTTATGTTGTTATACTCATATCATCCTTAACCATATGATCCATGAAATCACCATATTTTACATCCAATAACAGACTATACTAAGCCTATATGCATGTTATATGCATGCTCAATCTTTTCCATATGCATTCTGACATATTATCATGCCCCAAGCACTTTACCCATGCTTACAGTGAAAATGTATTCCATCTATCTACCATTTGTATTTGCATGCACATACATCTCCTTAGATTAATAGGTATATACTTTCTCTTATAATAGCCATGAGCATCATAAGCTCACTCATGTGTTCATATCTCTTTACCTCTTCTAGGCGGTCTAGCAACAGTCCAAAGGACTCATTTTTAATTGCTCAACTAGGTTATTCTCTGACAAAAAGTTTTTTCAGACTCTATAGGTCAAACAAAATTGACCTTACACATTTTCCATTAGTCACCGGATCATTAGGGATCATACACATATACAGGGTTTAATCTTTTGTTAAAGTAGTAATTATTACTGCTACAATTCTATCAATCCATACCAAATTCCTCTTAAGAACAAGGAATTTTTTTCCTGTAAGGATTTTAACCCTTATATAATCGACCATCTTAATTACAAGATACTCTGCCTACCATAGTAGATATACATTATCACTAAACAAAAAAAATCACCCCATGTCCCCTGTCTAGGCTCAGGCAGCTTCATAGTAGAATTTTTGCCACCTCTGACATTTACATTCAGGTTTTACCAATAATTCCTATTGGCATATTCCTACTCATGTAATACTAGTCATCAATTTTACAAAGGGACAATATAATTTCCCTTGATATAATTCAGCCAGGGTTTCCAAGGTGCAATTTCAATCTATTGTGCTCCATCCTCAAGGGACTCATGCAGATAACGAATAATCCTTTAAAGGTAGAAACACCTTTCAATATGTTCTTCTAGATTTTGATATAGCATTCCTATGAATAATCTTTGGCCCATCTAGGCCTAGTATTGTATCCTTCTCCGATACCACTTTGTAACAGATCTGACCCCTAAGTACCTTTTTAAGGGATGGGGTATTAAATTTTTGCTTCTTCTATCAACCTTAAATCTTCTTTATCACATCTCAATTCTGTTTTGATTGTTAAGAGATTTCCAACGACGGTAAAATTCACTCAGGATTGAGCTCTGGAATGAAAGGTATGACCTTTCAAATTTCTTGGGTTTACATAGGCAACATCTCTCTTGCTGCCACATGGCATCCACATGACGTGCCATTGACCATGCCAATTGATGTGGAGATACCTCGGTCATGATATGGCACTATCTTAGCCTGCCATTGTGGAACTTCAGTCCATGCATACCTGTAGTCATCATCGATCGGACCTTCTTTCGACACACTCTCTCAGCTGGCGGAATCACAGACTCGTAATTTTGTAGTTTCCTTTCATCATTCCGCCCGAGAAGTCTCGACACTTAGCCATTTTTCATCTTCATGGACACACAGACTCATGGGTGCATAATTATATAAGCATCCTTTCATAGGTTTGTCCGAGAAGTCTCGACACTTATACATTTTCATCTTCACGGACTCGTGGATGCATAAATATATAAGAATCATTTCATAGGTCTGTCTGAAAAGTATCGAGACTTAACTATTTTTCCACCTACGTGGACTAGCGGACTCGCGGATGTACAATTATGTACCTCTCCTCCATAACTATGTCTAAAGAGTCTCAACACTTAGCTACTTTTCCATCTACACGGAATCACAAATGCATAATCCTTCTCTTCCTAAGTCCGTTTGAAGAGTCTCGACACTTAGATTAGGTTGGCAGACTCACGAACCGATTCATCTCACCTTTCCAACCCTTAAACTCGACAAGGACCCACTCCCTATTATCTCGACCAATTACAAGCCCCCACATGGATTCCTTATACATGTAGGCGTGTGACATCAGTATAACTTTAGCATGATGCCATCCCTCCTCTCATCAACGAATAAGGGCTTCGACGTCGATCAACGACCGAGATCACAACCCAAATGTACTTCGATCAATGGTCGAGATATTTCAAACTTTTGGTCTGACATCCAAAGATAAAATGAAGGTCTAAGACTTAGTTCACCCAAGGGGCTACACTATGGCCCACTAGCCAATTATATGTTTCCATTCACAGGCTGACGCCTATCAAATTTTGGACACGTTGGCGTTCCAGGTCAGCACGGTACCTCATGTTGACATTACCTCTCCTTCAAATTATCGCTTAGACGATACCACAACGATCTATGATAGAGGTTAATTCTAGGTTAATTCCTTATTAATGGTTCATATTTACTCATGTACATTCTCTATAGGCATGGTAACCTGCGCCAAAAAAAAGGGTCCAAATATATTCGCTCCACAGATCCAACAGTTGTGATCCCTTTGAACTCAAAACATGGTTTTTCATCTGATTCGGGATTTAGACAATTCAAAGATTTATCGTTGGGCTCTTTCCCTTACATTCAACTATTAACTTATGATCCTAGTTTCCATTCATGTATTTTCCATCACAATGATGGTTATATATATATATATATATATATATATATATATATATATATATATATATATATATATATATATATATATATATATTGAGCACGCGGGAATCATAAAATTCAATTCATTCTTTTTATCTTAGAACATTACAAAATGTTTGTATTCAGTTGTGCAGGGAAAGCACCATTCTTTCCATCCTACCATCACTTAAACACAAGAGTTTGCAATTACAATAAGCATCATCACTATAAATCAAGTATGTATATCTATAACGCAAGTACAAGCATTCAATCATGCATTTCAATTCAATTACATGGAGTCTATGAAATAATTATCTATTATAACTGATAGTCGACCAAATGATTGTGGGTTTTTGCCTTTCCACCTAATCGTAGGCTTAGATGCATTCACTTTTATCATTTTGGCCACCCTCGTGCCAAGCCATGATACCACTAGGGAATCTCTCTCAAGTTCTCAGTAAGATTTGAAGGTTACTCTCCTTCACTCTACTCTTGGTAGAGATTTTCCATACACCCACCTAGCCCAAGCCTCTTCGACGTTTATCAGATTCCTTCCCAGCATCAAGCTCGCATTCCTCTTAGCTCGGGTCAGGTTTTCTGGGTCTTATATGCTCCAAATCTCAACTCTTTTATGGGTTCTTTGATCTTTTTATTGCACGCCCTTGTGCATTCCATTCAACAACTCCCTTCCTCTGAGGCCTAATGCTCCTTATGTTCTCCCTGTTCCCCTCTCTCTTTGTGTCTGATTTTTTTTTCTTACATGCATGACTTCGAAAAGTTCTTGACCTTTCCTTTTGTTTCTTTTGTCAGAAGGAAACTCATGGGCCAAGCCTAGGGACCTGTGGTGATCTTTCCTATTGTCCTCTAGTTGACCGCTTCTTGTCCCTTCTGAGAGCCCTCCATATTTCCATTCATTGGGGTGGTTGGTTGTTCATCTAACATCCTCCCTCATTAATTAATTGTCTTGAAATCAGGGCTAAGGAAAGTAATACGAATAAGGCCTGAGGTCCTTTAGTTTATTAGGGCCTCCTCTCATTCCTCTAGTGATATCATGGCTCGTACTTTAAGGCTTCACCCATTAGTCAATTGTTGGAGTTTACAATTAAATAATATTACATTTACAATATTTTCAAGCCATTGCATGGAAATCATAATTTATGATTAATTATAGGTTGGGGGAAACAGGGGTGTTACAGAAGGTTAGCCCAAGAGTAATGTGAACAAGTTGCAAAGCATTGTGTCTACTCTAATGCAAGGGACATGTTGGTTGAGAGAGTTGGGTGCCTATATATGCCAAGGAGGATACCAAACGAAAGAGCATATCAAAAGTGACATTATTACTTCATAATCGTAGAGCTAGGGAATTGAGGAAGCATCTTAGTAGAGAGGGTGAGCTCCTCCCAAAGGGCCAAGTCAACCCTAGTGGGTGACTCATGCCACCCTAGGGAGATTGCACCGAAGAGAAGAACATGGCGAGATTTTCTTCAATTCAAGGAAGCTTTTGGACGAGCACATTTGGATAGAGAAGTTGAGTGTTGTAGGTCAAGCAAACGAAGGAAAGGGAAAAATGAATTGTAGGCTTGAATCCCGAAGAAAATTTTGAAGTTATTTGTCAAGTGTTTTAGTCAATGGCACGAAGGGTTTTTGTAAGGTGATGAAGGAAGTATGTTTGTTGTGTTTCATGCAGGTTCTTGTGCAAACATGAGTGAAATCTCCTTGTAATTGTATCTTCGGTGTGGCACGAGTTGAAGACTCGACACACTTCTGTCTTTGTTATAAAAATTTGGGTGTTAAGCCAATTTGGCCACCCACTTGCATTTTGGTGTTAATGTGTATGAGTGCATTATTTACTTGTTGATGTTTTAAGTATAAGAAGAGAACATAAATTGTTACGTAATAAATGAAATGAAGAGTAAGGCATAGTCTGGGACAAGTAAATCGGTGTGGTCTTGCCACCAAGTTGAAAAGTTGTCTTGTCACTTGTCGTTGGGAATGTTGGATATTTTCACCATCCAACCAAATAGTCTCTAGCAACCGAACACCAACCTTACCAAGTTATCATTATGTTAAAAAACAATAGGGTTGTCATACCAATGGAAATTGTAACTATTTCACCAAGTATAATGTACATCGACTAGCGTTCTAAGTCAAACAAGTGGAACTGTAGTGACTAGGTCCCTGTCATTAAGAATGGATTTTGATATATTTATGTTTTTGCAAATAAAATAATATTGTAGTTTATTCTCTTTAGATTTTTAAAATATATAATCAACAATTATGGTTATTGTTGTGTACCAAGTGCATAGAGATTTTCAATACTTTATTTGATTTATGTGTCTTGTAATTAAGTCTCTTGATTAGTGTATGGATTCTTACATGTATAGTTTACACATGGTTTCTATGGATGATCATATTAATGTCCCGTTAATATAAGCATGTGTGTTAATTACTTAAGCATTGACATGGAAAGGTAATTCATTGTAAAAATAATAGTTTAAATATTAAACAATAACATGTCATATGATGAAAAATGTCAAATGAATGTATGTAGAAATATTTATCCAGTTGGGAACAACCAACTACTAAAGTATTACATTCCAGTCATCACTCTAAATTGGCCATACTAATTTTAAAGGTGTGAGTAATTTTGGGACCATAGAACCTATTCGTTCAAGTAAATATTATGTATGACCAACTAGTTGCAATCATTATAAAATCTGAATGAATGGATAGGCCATGTCCATGTCAATGAATGATGTCTTCCTTTGTTAATGATGGTATTGTTTAAAATCTAGATTGATATGAATATAGAGTAAGTGTGCATAATATTAAAATACAACTTGAAATTAGTAAGTCTTATTCTTAAGATTGGCTCCGACCAAAATCATATAATTTATATTATGCTTGGTTTGTTTTTTTCAACGGATTGTTGTTAATGCTTTTAGTTGTAGTTTATTATCCTTAAGATTGGTTTTGGCCAAAATCATATAATTTATATTTTGCTTGATTTGTTCTTTTTTTTTCTGTTGTTGTTGCTTTCAATGATAGTTTATTATTGTCATATAACATCACAAATTTGTTTATATATCACATGTGATTAGTTTTTATAATACTTTATCATTATAATAAAGAAAACAATTTTTTATGATAAAAAACAAAATTTTAATACATTTTAAAAATGAACACTCTATATTGTTATATAATATAATATTATTTATAAAATATAATGGATTTAATTACTTAAATAGAACAAAGATTACCCTAGAAAGCATGAATTATGTGTTGAAATAGTAATATGGTATAATTGGATCTCTAATCTATGAGATTTGGATAGTAATAGTTAATGATTATGTTTTTATTTAAAATAACACGTGGTTGAAACAAAACTTAAATAGTGCTTTGGATCCATTACTTTGAATGTAAGATCAAAGGATGAGATAAATATATTATTGTTATTTTGTTAGTCATCATAATAATCTATAAAATTGTCAAATAGTTATTTTTTAAATAGGATGGTGGAATTCCACCCTTCAACAAAATTACTATAAAACTCATACTTGGGTTAAGCATACTACATAACTTATTTGTCCTAAAAATAATGTTGTTATCAATTCACAAGTAGTTGTATACATATTCCCCCTCCTAAAACAAAAGAAAGACATCACAATTGCTTTTTAATTACAATTAAGCAAAATATTATATGGATTTATTGTAGGCTCTTTAAGAAACACTAAACGATCTTTCTATCATGTATTATAATAATCTTTCTTAATGCATGGGAAAAATAATTGGTTAATTCACAAGTAATTGTATACATATTCCCCCTCCTAAAACAAAAGAAAGACATCACAATTGCTTTTTAATTACAATTAGGCAAAATATTATATGGACTTAGTGTAGGCTCTTTAAGAAACACTAAACGATCTTTCTATCATGTATTATAATAATCTTTCGTCACTTGTAAGATAATAAATCTATAAACACAAATAACAAACAAACATCCTCACATAACAATATTTTGTAGGGAGGTTGGATAAAATACTTAATACTAAAAGTTCAAATTAATCATGTTAGGGAAGACTTGGTGTAGTCTCTTTAAGAACTAGTAAAATTTCTTTCTATCATGTACTACAATAATTCATCTTAATTTTTTTAATGTAGGAACAAAAAACAATGGTCACCTACCAACGGTCAGATATTAATTCTATAAACACAAACAACAAACTAACATCTTCTCACAACAATTTTTTTGTGGGGAGGTTAAATAAAATATTTATTCTAATAATTCCAATTAATTGGGTAAGTTAAAGACTAAAAACTTGTGGGTAGCAAACAAAGACTATGATACTGGTGCAATGAAAATCGCGTACAAACTTCAAAAACAAAGGATATAGAAGAGGGACTCTAAGAATAAGAGGCTAAATTCATAAAAACAAAAAATATTGAAACACCATATTCTAATAACAGTCGAAAGTGATATTCAAAAACCCTTTCCAAAGGCTTTAGAAGGTGTTTCATGTTTTTGAGTGGACCTCTATTGAACTAAAAGTCGTTAGAAGAAACGATCAAGCACTACTATCACTTTAAGGTGAATTAGCCTTTTTCTATTGTAGAAAACAAGTCCAAAGGTGAATAGTTTCATTTGTATATTTCAAATATAAAAGAAATGAATATTGAGTATAGACACACATACTTATATTTCATCACTCTGAATATTAAAAATGTGTCGCAGTATATAGAAAGAACAAAAAAATGTACAAATGGGAAACACATGCAGCTAATGCATTGATTGTATATGTATACTATTTAATATGAGAAGTTTAATATGGAAATCTTAATGAGAAGTTTAATATGCTTATATTCGCAATCTATAATTGCATGCATGCCCAAGACAAACTTCAATGAATATGCACCATCAAATATTCTATTACATGCCACAAGGCCATTCAATGTGTCGTGATTTCAATCATTTTCATGTAGGGATGTTGGTCAAGGGAATATTACACTCCAATGGGTGTATTATACGAATTCCCCGTCATTAACTACGCACCCATAATGCATATTATTGAATTAATCCTAAACGAGCATAGCTTAGATGATGTCCTTCAATACTCAACACCCTTATTACTATAGGGTGCTCTTTTTTCTGTCTCAATCGAATAAAACAAGTAGGGAAAGGTAGAGAGTAAAAGATGATGGAACATGCCAATACTTCATGAATATACACATCAACTCTTGGTTGAGAGCGTAGTGGGTTGGAAGAAATTATAGTTCATGTCAATACTTCATGAATATACACATCAATTCTTGGTAGAGAGCGTAGTGGGTTGGAAGAAATTATAGTTCATGCCAATACTTCATGAATATACACAACAATTCTTGGTAGAGAGCGTAGTGGGTTGGAAGAAATTATAGTTCATTAGACTAGGTAGGAATTACATAATCCATCTATTGTAATTGTCGTTTTCAAATTATTTTAGTTTTGTAATGATTTATGTTTATAACAATTGGCCATTCCTTGAGTCTTTATGTCATATAATTTCCCAATTGCACCAAAAGCATATAAATAAGTAATGAGTTCGTTACTATTTCCAGGAATCCACTCCCTAACTATCAAATTATGTAATTGTGATAATTGTGATATGTATGAAGGCAAAATTATGTAATTGGGAAATTGAATATATGCCTAAAATTGCAAGGTCTCATCTCCACAAGTTGTGGTGACTTGTCAAGAATTACATGTTCACATGGCTTGCTCACTAATGTTAATGTGAGAAGGTTTATGAATGGGGTTCAAGTCAATGTTGTTTTTTAATGGTTTATTTTAAGGATGATGCATCTTTGAGAGAAGTAGGAGTATAATCATAAGAAATGATTTAATAGCCTATCTCTTTATTATTTTTTCCAGTTCTTTATGGTAGGATTCAATGCCCATTTATTGAAGGATACAACGAATGAAGTGGAAAAAATGTGCATAAATAAATCTCTAATCCTAGATTTATAATTCTATTTTTTTATGTTTGTAACAGGGTACTTCAAAAATTGAATGGTTACCAATTTTATATAATATTCACATAATTATATTTTCTTTGCAACATAATCAATGGAAATGAGGCATGCATGCGATGATATATAATGCTCAGTGATAGGTATGAGGTTAGTATCCTCTATCATGGCTTAGTGTTGCAAACCCACAAGGAATATTTGGTATTTGCTTCATGGAAAAGTTCAATCTTAAGCATTCAAGGTTTTGTTTCATTTAAAGGAGAGAAATTGTAGTTCATGTTATTCAAACTTTCAATATAATGTGTGGGGAATATTTGCACAAGGAAACGAGAGAGAACCAAGGCCAATCTCGAATGTTTATAATCTCTATTGTATGGTTCTATGGTATAGGGGAGAATGCATAGCTTAGGAAGTAATTATAACCTAATCACCATGAACCACAATGAACCTAACTAATCATATAGGCATGGATAACCATAAAAAAGGTCATCCAAGATGAAAGGAAATTACTTGTTTTCCTTCCTAAATACTTTAATTACCAAGTCCCTTGTCCTTTCATTTCATTACCATGATATCCTTATCGTTCCTGCTCCTAAGTTTGTGAGAGTGTGCAATGAGCGACCACAAGTAGTGGTCTGAGAAGCACATCTCTCACAAACTTAGGAGCAGGAACGATAAGGATGGTACAACAACTGAAGGAAGCACTAGATCCTCATCCTTATGAGATGGATTCCATGTGACATAGCATACCACTTACCTAAATAGAACTAGGTCAAGTAAGATGAGACTTCTTTAATATTTTATGTGAACACAAGACTTGTTGAACAGTTTATGTGAACACAAGACTTCTTTACATTTTCTATGGAGTTACAAGAGATGGGTAGGAAGATAGCTCAAATAATTGAAAGAATTGATATCTTTGGTAGATATGCAAGTGTTTAGGTCTTCAAGTGTAAGGTCCTTATATACTTTGGTGGGATGAGGACTTTGACCATAGAGGAAAAAACCAAAGCCTACAAATGCTATTTGAATTGTATTTGAACTTGCAAGAGGTAAATATATTTCTTACTATAGAAATGAAATTAAAATAGACCATTTGACTATTTTTTTTGAAATTTATAAAAAACATAGGAACATATGACATAACCTTTAGATATCTGAAAAAGCTGGTGTAGATGAATTATAGCACAAGCATTATTAGACGTAGAGACTAAGTCTTGCAGATAAGTGTAGTTAGGTATAAGAAATAGGAACATATTCGACGTAGAGAGCGAATATTCCAGATAATTGCAAATAGTGAATCTTGTAGGTAATTGTAGATAATAAATCTTGCAGGTAATTGCAAATAGATATAAGAACATAAGCAGTCAAGATAGAATATATAAGGTGGTGAATAACGAGGACAATGATGAAAAAATGTGAAAAGTATTAAATGTGTGAATCCATTCAACAAAACAATTAAAGAGGTGATAATAACTCCATAAATCACTGAATGAGTTCAGTGATTCATTTACTTCGTAAATGAAATTCAAATAAATGATTAAATCACTTTCAAATATAAATCATTCAGAAAGTAAAACAAAGGAATCAATGTTGAATCGTGTTGTGGAAAACTTTTAAACAAATACTTAAATATAGTGTTTATAAAAGGTTTTTTCATATCACATTGATTAATGCTCATCCTTTTGTCAGAGGCCATTAATAAGGCCTCAAACCTTTTGGGAAATGATTATAATTATAAATCCAATTAAATCTAATTAATAAATAATTGAAAAATATTTATGGATGGTTCTCTATGTTAAATTTTAGGAATTATATAAAAAATTGAATTCAACAACTCAACTAATGTTTAGTCAATGATGAACTCATCGCTATTGTACCTTGCCTTCGACGGAGACTAACAAGTAATTCTTCCGCAAACACTGGAAAATAGTAGAAACACATATACAATTAATTGAATGATTATTCAATCAATTGACAATAGATATAAGGTGACACAATATTGATATTGAGAGGAATAAAAGTGAATAAACATGAATGTATAAAAGCATAATTTTCTATATGTTGCAAATAGAGACTGAAAGAACAAAGCACCTTATTCTCAACTATGCCAATGGAATAATAGATTTATAATATAGGATTAATTTTTTCATACATATTCCCATGTAAGTGAGAGCATGTAAACTTTTCGAAAGAAAAATAAGAAGATCGTATTTTTCATGGGAGATATATGAGCAGAAGGGAAATCCTCTATGGCTAGGGTTTACCCTAGCTACTACATGAAACAAAGATCGGACCACCACCACTTGAAACATCAATAGTGATGCCATCGTGTCGAATTCGAATCACCCTAGATTCACTTGTAAGAGGTCATTGCTTTGATGGATGTTGTGATTGAGTTCGTTGACTACAATCATTCTAGTCGCTAGTCACCAATGGAGTAAGGTGTTTCCACATCCACTTTCTAGGGATGAGGGTTGTAAGAGAATATGGGGAACACCTTCAGGGAGATAGAAGCATTTATCTCTTTGGTTCAATCCCTAAACCCAAACAAATGAAACCAACCTCAACATTAACGATTTGTAAAATGGTTGGATGTCATCTCCCAACTGGATCTCTAGTCTTTGGAGCCAAGAAATAAAGACATCATTATATTTGAGCGTGCTTTAGTTGGAAATTTTACAGGCCTCTATCCCAACCTAAAAGTGGTGGGAAAATGGGTAGCATAGAAATGGTATCCCAAGATCAATGGACATGTAACATTGTTTTCCTTTGGCCATGGTTATTATGTCTTTCTCTTTTTAAATAAGGAAGAGTATGATCTAATCTTTAGATCTAATCCATACTTTATGTGAACTAGGGGAATGTATCTATCTCTATGGACCATTGACTTCAATCCAAAATATGTTATTATAGTATCCCTATTGTGTGATATATTATCCCACCACCTGTTAATTTTATGGGATGAGAGCACCTTCAGAGATACTATAAACAAACTGGCTTGTTTCATTGACCGAGCAAAACCAAAAGGAAATATTTATTATTGTGTGAGAATATGTGTGGAGATAAATTTGGAGAAGGAACTTCCAAAATCTTTGCAAATCAATCAATATGGGTGGATTCACCACCAAGCATTATATTATGATCATATTCCATACAATTGCATTGCATGCCATACTTATGGACGTTTTGTTAAAAACTGTTCAAAAGTCCAAGAAGAGTAGTACCCTACAAAGAAACAACTAATAAAGGAGCTAGCATACAAGATGGTTCCAAGAAGGTGCATAAATTCTCAATGCAAGGGGCCACCTCTCTCAAATTCAACACAAGAGGATCCCCCCACGTCAAGAAATAATAAATTTTAAGTTTTGGGGAACTTAGATGGATCAATAAATCCTCAAGACACAGAGAAGGAATTTCAAGAGGAACAAACTATAAACCTCAACCATGGACCAACTCATCATGGTAATGGTACAGTCCCATCCCTTGATGATCCAATGGCCAATGCCCAAGAAGAAGAGAAGGAAGCATAAAAAGAAGAGGAAGAATAAATGAACACTTTATTAAGTCATCGTGAAAGATTGTAACCCATAGTGAAGGGGCTTTGTGTTAACACCCCAATTAGCACATATCTCCTAGATTTCAATTTTGAATGATTTTTAGATATGATAGGATAGGCTATGATCCTGCATATATTTTGTTGCAACTCTAAGTTTATGGACTCCTGGATTGATGATTTAATGTTCAGAAACTATACATATAATTTGGTTGACATTTTTGGCGCCATGTCTAGGGATCGAATTCGGGTCACCTATGTGACAGGCAGGAATACTTACCACTATACTTACCATTATTTCACATCATTTTCCTTGAATTTTAATCATTTCCCACTTCTAGTAACCTTGTATTAAGTCCATTTTCATGCTTTATGTGGGATTAGGATGAAAAGATTTGCCAATGCATTTATCTTAGTATTTTAAGTGAATTTATGATTAAATATTAGAAAAATAACATGTTTTTACTTAACCTTGAAAGTTGGGTAAGTTTGGTGATGTTTACAAGTATACTTGAAGATTCCAACAATGCCAAATTTTACCACTTAGCCTCAAATTCGAATTTCCTTATGTTTACCCCAAGGTCAAGCCCCTACTAAATTGTAATGATGTTTACTGATGTTTATAGGTTGGTGAGCAAAGTGTTTACAAGCTGGGAGGATTATGTGTTTATTAGGCTGGAGAACCTAGATGATGAAGGCCAGGGAGCCTGATTTTGTATATGTAAATACTCACATCATTAATATAATTACATCGTTGTGTGTAGACCAGACAAGAAGAAAGATTTATGGGGGACTAAGATCCACTAGGTAGGGAAAGGGATGGGGCTGAGAGGCTAGGAAAAAGGGCTAAGCTAGAGGGCTTATTGCCAAGGGAATATTATATTATATTTTCCTAAAAGACTAAGGTTTGGGGAAATAACCCATTTTATCCTAAGTTCCTTTGGGGAGAGGAACAAACTCCGAGTGGGGAGGAACGAGCTCCCAAGAGAGTCATGTGTCAACCTGGGGGCATGTAGTTTTATGGGGGAAAATATGTCGTTGTGGGGGTTCGCTCACCATTCTTTCCATATTTCCTCACGCCCTCAGAATTCTTTCCATGCTCCCCACTCATGCACGCATTCAGACTAAGCATTCACACAGCCATCCTTTTCCTCCATCGTTGACCTCTACAACCTCTGAAACCTACAAACCCGTGAAGCTAACTTGTTTTTCCTGTGAGGCACAGCACGACTGTGCAGTGTCTGAGCCATATCGTTCCCTAGCCATTTTGTTGTTTCTACACACGTTTTTCTCTGGACTGGTGTGGCTTGTTGTCATTACTAGAACCCATACCCGATTTTGCTACTATGGTTACCCGTTTGACTTAGGAGTTGGACAGAAGAAGCAAGTTGTCAGGCCTATGGTTTTGAAGAGGCGGGTTGTTAAGCCCATGGATTGAAGAAGCAGGTTTTTAGGCCTATGAGAAACTCTCTCTAGGTGAGAGAGACTGTTGGGGAAGTGATTTCTCTTGGAGGGAGTCCAGCAGCAACTAGAGAGCTTTGAGAATTTCTGATCTGGCCTGTTGTTGAAGCCCTGGAAGGGAAGTGGAGCAGTTGATGGACTATGGAATAATGAAGGTGTATATTCCTGGGGTGGGACAAGCATGTGGGGAATGAGAATCTGTGAGTGGTGGGTGTAAGTAGGCTCTTAGGAGGGAATCTTTCCTATTGCATTGTGCAGCTTTCTGTAGTCTCAGCCTAGCCTAGGATTCCCTTTACCCTGGGTGGAGTTTGGTCCCAGCTCGGGGGTGACCCACTGCTGATAGCTTGGAGCAGCGTGGTCTAAGGTTGGGAGGCTCGTGGAATGTTTGTACACAGTTGGTGACTTTCATAAAAATATAAGTACCATCTCTATGTTAATTTTTATGTTGTATATTTTGTACATGCCATGATAATTTATAATATTTCCTATGTAAGATGTTGTAGCATATTTCTGTGATTTCCGCATTAATTTGTGTATTAGTAGAATGAATATTAGTTGTTTAAGTTATATGTATGATGTTCCACAAAGAGTTATGTCTGCCATAGCCCAGCAGGTCTATGTCTGGGTATGGATAGTTTTGATTATTATAACAGAGTGAGAAGTTTTGTTTTGTATTTATTTCAAGGGAAATTTCCCAGCAGAAGGCTGGGGGTGTTACAAATTGGTATCAGAGCCCATTTTTCAACACTAAGCCTAAATTGGGCCGTATAAGTGTGGTTTTTGAAGCAAAAGTTTTAGAGAATTAAAATTAAAAAGTGTCAGGAGGGCACTGAGGGAACACCTTGGTTTTGTTCAGAATCTCATGAGGTATAGCAGTTTGATAAACCATGACAACCATGGTATTGGGCCAAAAAGTTTAAATTTGGGTCATTGGATCTATTCAAACGAATATAGATCCCTCACAATCGTCAGATCCAGAGAAGGTGCGCGACAATTAACCATCAAGTCCTTCGGACTTTGTTACTTCAACGAGTTTTTAAGTTTTTGTTGAGAAAGGAGTCGAAGCACAAAGCTTCGAAGTCCCTGAGTGACTCTCAATCGTAGATCATTCGGGAGGAGGAGAGTCGTTGGATTTCCCAGGTAGTTCAGCGGTTTGGAGTTGGGGGAAATTGGTGGAAGTGTGCATGGAATGGACTTCCTCCCAAAGTCCCGAACTCCAGAGTGAATATGGATCGCTTGTGTATGTGGACACATGTCAGTAAATTAGCCTATTCGAGCATTTTCAGTTCGGGGAATTTGTGGTGTAGCGTGGGCAAGTCTCCCAAATCCCCGAAGTACCAAAGTCTGGAACCAAGCTAGATCGTTTGATATTAGAGACACATGTCAGGAGATTATCAAGTGTCTGGAAGTTCGAAAATTCAGCACTCTAGAGGAAATGATTTGTGGTTGCATGGGAGGAATAGATCTCCGAAGTCCCGGAGCACCGAAGTGATGTAACATGATGACATCACCTAGGGTGACGTGGACCTACCATAATTTTTCCACGTGTCACTCGATAGTGGGGCCACAAGTCACCATCTTATATGCTGACATCAGTACTAGGTGGACACCAAAAAAGTTAAGGGGTTCGAGAATTCGACGTTCAGAAGAAATAATGGATGATGAAAGAAGAACTTCCATATCTCCGAAGTCCTAAGTTTATGAAGTCATGAAGCACCGAAGTGACGTGGATTGATGAAGTCACCTGGGGTGACATGGGCACACAAGATCCATTCCATGTGTCAGTGTGTTTTTTTCTTTTAAAATAATGATTTTTCCAGTAGAACTTGACACATGTCACCCCTCGGATTAGGCCACATGTCCACTTCTTTGGATCTGCCACATAGCACCCATCTAGTGTGTGGTTGTTGACTATTTCAATGGACATAAACGATTACAAAAATCCAAAGGAGAATTAATGAAGGAGCTATTTCACATTCTGTAATCCATCGAGATCGTAGATCTCCATCAGGATTAAAGATCAACAGTAGACGTTGATCTCTGCTCCATCGTGCATCTTTCATTGCGAAAATACAAAGGATAATTAATGAAGGTGTTACTTCACATTCCGCAATCCATCGGTATCGTAGATCTCCATCACGGTTGAAGATTAACAGTGGGCGTGATTCCCGCTCCATCGCACATCTTTCCATTGCGGAATTTGGGGTCATTGTTAAACCCCAAGCATGTTCAAGGTCTGCAATAGACCAGGATCGTCGATCTTAAAGTGATCAATAGATCAACATGTTTTCTTATTTTTTGAAATTGGAGTCAATCTCGACCTTTCGTTGACAGGTGAATGTCGACCATAGATCTCAGCACTTCACGGTTTCAACATTCAACAATTCGGAAGGAATCACATGATGGAGCCTCAAAACTCCTGAAGCTTGGAGTTCTGAAGCTCCTATTGACCATTGATCTAAAAAGTGAATGAGGACCGTCGATCATACGTTCTCTGATTATTCATAAATTCGACGTTCAGGAGATTAGAAGTGTGCGGGTGCAAGGTTCGTCGAAGCCTGAAATTCTGAAGTCACATATTACAGAAGTGATGTCACCTAGGGTGATGTGGACCATTGTACACATGCCACATATCCATCTATTTCATGTATTTGGCAGGTTATTTGTGCCAATGGGAATCTGACATGTGTCAAAAATTGATTAGGCCACGTGTCACCTATGTTTTGTTGACATGTAGCACCCCAGGTGCACCATACTAAGTGAGCCCCAAAAGTTCAAGGGTTCAACTTTCGGGAGAAATCGACGTGGAAGTTGTAAGAACCTCCGAAGTCAAAGCTCCAAATAAGTGGATCCCCGAAGCTCTGAATATGTACTATGCAAGAATTATCCAGTTCGGCGTTCGGGAAAAATAAGGCATGAAGTAGGAAGATCTTTCGAACCCCGAAGCTTCGAAGTGTCGGAGCTTTGAAGCTTTGAAGAAGTAGTTGTTCGGAAGTTTGCCACTTCGACGTTCGGAGGAAATGGGATGAGGTGAAAGGAAAACCTCTGAAGCCTAAAGTTATGGAGATCTGGAGGACCAAAGCACAGGATAAGAGCCTATATGTTAGTGATGGGTCACAACCTGTGGTCACATGAGATGGAGGGACCGAAGAGACAGGGTCAAGTGCCCGAAAATTGTTTTTGAAAATAGAGAAGGGATTAGAGAAGGATCCCATGGGGTTTTTTATTTGTACAAACCTACACCTAATGAAGTAAAGAAGGAATGTAAACCTAAAGAAGGGATCCATCACGGATTCAAGAGCCAATTTGACTCTGAGTTGGAAGAATCCATGTATAGGGATTGCCTCACTAAAAAGACAAATTGTTCAAGTATCCATAATTTCCTGCTCAAAACTCAGAATTGAGCATGGAAGTAGGCATTGGAAAGGTCTTGAACAGTACAAGATAACTGTCCACCTAGAAATTGGATATAAAGAGTGAATTTATCAGGAAATCAACAGAAAATAATTCTAATATATTAATGAATCAGAATGGTTTGTGTTTTCATGAAATTATTAAGAACAGTTAGCCTGACAAAGTTCTGTTGGCTGCACATTTTTGTAGAATTAACAATTTTCATATCAGAATCAACACAAAGTGTAGAGGGATGGATGATACACATATAGTCTATAGTCAAGAAGATGAAATCAGAGGGATGAATGTACAGTTTGGTATGGAAGGAACCAACTCCAATGGACATGGAGGAGCAAAGGAGGAAGACATAAATATGGCTCAGGCCCTTAGAAAATTGCAGACAGATGTCCAGAGCCAAAATGATGATAATGAGAGGCTTATGAAGGCCAAGGAACAACATGAATACTTCAATATGAAATTATTGAAAAGACTAAACAAAATTGAAAAGAATTTGGATAAGGAGAGTGGCTCTAACAAATCAGAAAGCCACAGGACACCTGAGGGAAAAGGAAGATCAAGGAGTGATAGAAGACATCACCATCACTCCCAAAGGCATTCCAACAAGAGAGCACACAATATCTCAAGTCCATCTCCTGCCAGGAAGCATAGGAGGTCTGGGGTGGATGAATTGAAAGGAGAAATGAACAAGATCAAACCTCCTACTTTTGATGGAGAGCACAAGAAGGATGAAGATGTTGAGACATGGTTGTTAGGCATGAGGAAGTACTTCCAATTGCATAACTATTATTCTCATGCAGAAGGAAGAATTTTTATCTACGAGCTTAAAGGAAAGGCATCCATGTGGTGGGATCAGCTTGTGCAAGTGTAGCACATCAGAGAGAAGAATGTTACATGGAAGGAATTTAAGAATCATTTTGAGAAGAAATACTTAACCAAGAGGTATTATGACAAAAAGATGAAAGAGTTATATGAACTCAAATTAGGAAGCATGACTATTTATGAGTATGAAAGGAGATTTCTAGAACTTTTGAAGTATGTCTCCTTCATGAAGGATGAGACAGTTAAGATACAGAGATACCTGAGTGGGCTGCCATCTTTCATCAGTAAAAAGATTATAAATGATGATCTCAAGACTTTGGAGGAAACCATAAGGAGAGCCAAGTGCTTATACGATCAGCATAAAGGAAAGCCTACTTTTCAAAGAGATTGGGAAGACAAGAAGAAGTTTAAGAGGGAACTGAGGCGGAAGGGAAACAAGCCATCATTTTTCAAAAACAGTGCTCAAGGACATCCACATTTTAGAGAGCACAGACTGGCTGAGGTAGGTGGGAAAAGGCCAAGGCAGACACCCATTCAATGTTGGGGTTGTAAAGGAGACCATAAGTATATATATTGTCCTCACAAAATTAAGAAAGTGAGATCTTTCCACGATGTACAGCAAGCCGAAACAGTGGAGGACATGGGAAAAAGTGTACCAAGGATCTATGCATCCCTGGACAATGTTAAGAACCAAATAACAAGATAGAATAGAAAAACCTCAGAATAAGTACTCAACGCCTTGAAAAGAGAGAGAATTTCAGATAATAAGCCTCTTCGATGGGGAAACCTCCTTATACACCACATAAATTTCCAAATACAAGATGATTCCAAATGAAAATGTCTCCTTGGTATATATAGGATACTAGGAGGTACAATTACAACTAACGGACCCAAGCTGACATAAATAAAATAACATTACTAATGTAATATGCCCTAATTAAGGGGTAATGTGCCACTGTTTAGGGCTTAACATGCCCCTCCCCTTTAAACAAGTGTTGTCCACAACGCTTGAGTAAGTTTGGATGATTTTATATAAAAGACTTGTAAATGTGTTGAACCTGCACATAATAGATCTAGCTAAACAATAATACACACATTTGCAGAGAGAATTTGAGAAAGAAGAAGAAGGAGAGAAAGAATGAAATAATTCTCATTAACCGTTGTGAATAATGAATAATTTACACATGATATACTCTATATAACTCAATGAGTTCACATTGGAGGAGAACCAATGAGCCATAGTGGTGGTCTAGAGTGATTTGGACACACACCAACAGTTACAGGAGTGAACTGGCACCTAGTCTAGTCTCTCAGGCAGTTACGGGAGTGAACTACCACATAGTTGAGTTAACTAGCCAACTAGTCTTCAGTTAACCGACTGAACAGAGAGAAGTGAGGATTTAACTCAGGGAATCAAGGGTAATGCACTAGTCTGGTGATGATACCAAGGCAAGGTCAAATTATCATGGTGATGATCCCAATGTTGCATGGTGACAAAACCAATACAACATCTAAGCTCAACTCAATTAGTCAAACTGAAGTGTCAACTGAAAGAGAATATTCTCCAGATGGAATATTCTCCCCTAAAATATAGGAGACTAGATAATGATTAATTATGACTAATAAACAAGGAAAAACCTTAGGAAAAATAAATCCTAGGTGTGTGTGAAGTAACTCCAACACCCCCCCCCCTGAACATCACTATGGTGAAAATAAAGAATGGGTCCTGGAAACGAGGCCATGTTAGGTATCCAAATACAAAAGAGACACTGAAATAAAGTGAGGAAAGAGAGAAAACCTCATGAGAAAACCACCCCTCAAGGTACAATGTATGTAAAAAGAAGAACTACAGTTGCTAGGCAATTGTGTCCTTCATTCCAAGATGACTTCGCAGAGAATAGAATTTCTGCTCAGTGAAGGTCTTGGTGAAGATGTTTGTCGTTTGTTCTACTGAAGGACAGAACTATAAGCCGATGATCTCCTCGTCTACTAAGTCTCGAATGTAGTGCATGTGGATCTCGATGTGCTTCATCCGCTGCCTCTGAACTGTATCTCTGCAAAACTTCAGAGTGCTTTGGTTGTCACACCAGATGATGATCGATAGATGAAACTGAATGCCCAACTCAGTGAGAAAATGTTGTAGCCACGTAGCCTAAATGGTTATGTTAACTACCCCTCTAAACTCTACCTCGACTGAAGATAGAGCAATGGTAGCTTGCTTCTTTCTCAACCAATAGATAGGCTCGGAACCAAGACTAAGTGAGTAACTAGATGTGGAATTGTGATCAGTGTTATCGCCATCTCAATGAGAATCAGTAAACTCGATGAGATCTAATGTAGAGTTTCTTGCAAAATGAATCCCAAAGGTGATGGTGCCCTATACGTATCGAAGGATAAGCTTTGCATCCTTCCAATGTAGCTCATGCGGCTCCTGCATGAACCTGGAAAGTGTGCCAACTGCATAGGAGAGGTATGGTCTGGAGTGTGTGAGATACAACAAGCTCCCCACTAGTTGTTTGTACAGTGTGTTGTCAACCAGTGGAGTCTCCCTGCCATCCTCAAGTTTGACTTCTGATAGGAAAGGAGTTGGAGTAGACTTGCAGTTTGTCATGTGAAATCTCTCAAGGAGATCTCGTGCATACTTGGCCTGAGATAGTTTGATTCCTGATGCATCCTGACTAATCTCGAGTCCAAGGAAGAAGTGTAGTGGACCCATGTCCGTCATCAAAAACTTGTCTTGGAGAATCCTCTTGACTACAGCAATCACTGAAGTCGAGCAACTGGTGATCAACAAATCATCAACATACAGAACTAAAAGTAGAAGTGAATCAGTCGTCCTGAGCATGTAGACATTTGGGTCTGATTTACAATGTACAAAGTTCTGTGACAACAGGTAGGAGTCAATATTGGCATACCATGCCCTCGGATCCTGCTTGAGGCCATAAAGGGACTTCTTCAGTTGACAGACCAAAGATGAGTCTTTCATAAATCCCTGGGGCTGCTCCATGTAGATCTCCTCAAAAAGATCATTGTGAAGAAATGAATTCTTCACGTCCATCTGATGGACTTCCCATCCCTTGGTTCCCACAATGAAAAGTGCCAATCGTATCGAATCCATATTCGCTACTCGAGTGAAGGTCTCATCATAGTCAATACCATGAACCTGCTAAAAGCCTTTGGAAACAAGCCTGGATTTGTATATGTTAATTTTTCCATCCACTGCGCTCTTGTAGACCCATCTACATCTGACAAGTTTCCTCCCAGAAGGAAGGGGAACCAATTCCCAAGTCTAGTTCTCGAGAAGGGAGTTGTACTCCTCCTACATGGCGGATTCCCAAAAGGGATTTCTAGTAGCCTCGCCATAAGACTGTGAATCTGAAGACTGAACCAAGAAAATATTCATAGAGGGCAATGGTTCAGTGGAAGTGAGTGCAACAGGAGGTTCCTCGAAATCAGATCGAGTCCTCCCAGTGTCGGTTGGATCACAAACAAGATCCCCTGCATCCTGAAGAGTATTTTGTTCCCACTTGGGCCTCTTCTCTGGCTCTGCAACTGCATCTGGATGATTTGAATCTGCATATGACTGTATTGACTCTAAATCTAAATCATCTGAATCCTCTAAATCAGAACTCTCGTCTGAAGATTCATCATGTGCATGCTCATCATCTCACACAGGTGGAAGAATGAAGGTGTCTGCATGTTGTTGTTGGGGTACATGCAAGTGTTGGATCATGTTGTCATTGATGCCAATGGTTTGTCATTGATGCCAATAGGTTTGATTACTTGGGAGATTGTTGGATCATATGTCATTGATGTAAATGGTTTGGTTTGATTGATGTCATTGGTTGATGTCAAGTAATTG
>ML793506.1:159513-180544 GCA_009831015.1 Picea engelmannii
TCAAATGTAATCTCATCTCTATTCTCCAAGTAGAATAGTTTTCCTCATCAAGGATTGGAACTTCATCATCCATTTGTGTGTATATGGATCTCCTTCAAGCTTGTTAAGGCTTGTAGTGAAGGCCCGCTCTGATACCAATTGTTGGACACGCCGGCTACACTAAGAGGGGGGGTGAATAGTGTAGGGCTCATTTTCCCAAAACTCCTTAGTTAAAAATCACCATTCACTCATTACTCATTGTTGTCATTTATAACCAATTAAATGTCAACATATATCAGCAATATATCATCAAAAAGTCATCACCAAAAGGAACACAAAAAACACAAGATGTATGTACAATTTTCTTTTTATTATGGACTACAATCCTTGGGTTTTTTCAGCAACAACTGAATAGAGTACAACTCTACAAGAGAACCAGATTTATAATGCAAGACTCATCTTACACCCTTGGCACCAACTGAGATGAGGCAACAATCCTCAACAGATATCAATTTGTACCATAAACAAGTGCATCAGCCATGCACCAACATGTGCCAAACAACCTGTAATCAACCTGTACCATAAACACGTGCATCCAACCATGTACCAAGTATATACCAATCATGTCTCAACTAATCATCAACAATGACTCATCAATATGTACCAACATCATCAACTATACACCTCATGTATGTGCCAACTCATCAACTGCTTGTCTCAACCATGACTAGTTTTGGATTAGTCAACAACCCTAACTTGAAATAATCATAAATTTTTACCTGTAATGAATAAATATCTGAAACTTATACACAATTTTATTCAGTGTGTTTTATGCAATTTCTCTAGGTGTCACTACTTGGAACCTCTTGGAAAATGAGTTATAGAAAAAATGGCATACCTTGTTGAATTTTGTCATATTCTAGACAGTGACCTTGTAGAGTGTGCCCCGCATAGAATATTTGTTGAATAGATATGAAACTGTTACAAAGAATAATAAATACTGTTATATAACCAACACAATTGGTCTCACTAAATTTGGTTCTGTCATGAAGACGTTATGACATTTTTACCCGAAACACATGTTTTAGACTAGTTTCAAGACTATCCACAAACCCTATTTTCCACGGAGTGTATCTCTAAAAGTACAACGACCCACAAGATGAATTTTTTACCACATATACTTGGATATGTTTCCTCAATATAATATAAATCTCACGGTCTGAGTCATGATAGAAAAAAAATTATTGTGAAAATGGTGAGATGACCTGTAAATAACATACCTTAGAAAGCATCATGAAAAGAATTTATTCTCCCTTGAATTACGGCCCTCTTTTCTTCACCTTCCCTCTGAAATTTGGCTCAGATATCCTTTGGTTACCTTAGGCAGCTAGATATATTCAATGTGCTCAAGTTTTCCACACCAAAAATGCTCAAGAAGCTCTAACAAGAAGCTCTCAATCAATAATCCAAAAGATATTCTCACAAGAAGCTCTCCATTGATCCACAAAAAGGATGATCTACAAGAGACCATTGGTATGTTATTTATACTTTCATCCTCTAGGTCACTTAACCCATTTCTAGGTCACTTAAACTATTTTCATTATTTTAGGGTTAACCACTTTCCATAAATAGAAAGTTCTCCAATACTTTATCATTTAAATATTCCTTCTTGATATTGTCACCTTACTTTATCATTTCTTGATTTTGTCACTTCTATTTATTATTTAAATAATCCACCTTGAGTTTGTCATTTTAATTTATCATTTAAATAATGATTTTTTCTTTTAGGTCACTTTGACTTCTTTGACCTTGGGAGCTTCAAGCCTTCATGTGGGGGTCCTTCATCTTCGTAAGGCCATAACTCTCAAACCATGAGGAGTTATGTGACATTCCACATACCACCGGAAATGGCATGACAAACACTATCCATATAGCATAGTTTCACCAACAACTTCCTTGTTCTTCATCTCATTATTCCACATACAAGCATGGGTCCTCTGATCGTTCTTCTAGGATAACTCAATCCGCAAAGCATCTTCCCATGAGGGATTTCACCATAAGGGGACCGCTTTGGAGTTCATCCATTTGTGCACCTTATCAATCATGATAATACAATAATGAGAGCATGGTTCCTCCAACCATTCTTCTAGGATAACTTAATCTGCAAAGTGTCTTCCCGTGAGGGCTTTCACCATAAGGGGGACCACTTTGGAGTTCATCCATTTGTGCACCTTATCAATCATGATAAAACAATAATGAGTCATATATACATTTTTCCAACAATGCATCATATACCAATGAAACCACATCGATCCATATTCATCATGTATAAATGACAACTCATTGATCCATCTTCATCATACCAATGACAACTCATTGATCCATCTTAATCATATCAATGACAACTCATTGATCCATCTTCATCTATGCATTATCATCAAGGACAATACATATTACATTACATCAATCGTCAATCAATCAATCCTTTGGCATCAATCAATCACTTGACATCAATCAATCAAACCATTGGCATCAATGACAACATGATCCAACAAACCACGTATATCATGTGTTGATGGTTTTCTTTTTGTTATGATGTTTATGTTGTGGGTCTTCTTAGTGCATTGATTGTTATGTATGATAGATAGATCTATGAAATCTTAGTGGTGTATTCATGTTGAATGTGATAGATCTAACTTATGATGCTAGGTGTGATGTGTATTTTGTCAGTGTTACTACACTGATATATTCTTAGGGTTTGATCTGCGACATGAATAAGACTAATGGGTTGATGCATGTAGTTATTAAGTACTTTTAGAAGTAATTGTAATCACAAATTTGTGTCCCATCTTGGTTATAGACACCTGAGTCCTGTAACCCCCCCTGCCTCTACCTTAGGTGAGACTTTGCCTGCTTCGTAGGTGTTGCCGAAAGGGCCGGTAGTTAGGGTTTTGTTGGTGCGTTGTTGAAGCGTTGAACCCTGGGTCTGCCCCTGTGCCAACAAATGGTTCCATTGTCGGGATATGAAACTGTGATTGCTAGGAACTGAAGTAAAGAAAAGCGAAGCTCTATGCGTAGATCTATTGTTGTAGTGCACAACATTCTACTTGACTGTCGGAGATCTGTGCTACGAAACAAACCCAATCTGAATAAAAGAGGTAAAATATTAAAAGAGGTAAATCTTTTTGCTTTTATAAGAGTAAGATAAATGAAAGTTTTTGTTTCAGAAGCATGAATTTAGGTATGTTTAATGGATTATGTCCTAGTCTGAAAGCTAGGGCACAGTTGGAAGAAAGAGTTGATCTAAACAAATTTGATATAAATAAAGAAAGATGTGGTATTCCTATGCATAGAAAGAATTTTTGGACTAATAATTGGATGCAGGAACCTAGAAAGATTTTTTGCATATTGGAGGTCCAGCAATGTGATCCTAGTGCGCAGTATAGGAGAAGTTGGAGAACATACAAGAGAAAGATAGGATTGACATTATGTTATAACTTCAGAAGATCGTGACATCTTGCTAAGGAGTGCCCTGGTACAGGTCCTATTTGTCTTTGTTGTTAAATCGTTGGTCATGAAGTTGAGGATTGTCCAAGAATGATTGCTAAAGTTGAACAAATGAACATGAGACAAGAGAACTATGAAGGAAGTCAAGAGAATAAGAGAATGTTAAAGAATCATCAAGGGAAAGAATCAGAGAAAGTTCAAACTATATTAGAATAGTTGAAATAAATGATGGATGATCACAAAGATGTCAGTTTACCAGAGATCCTGAAAGTAAAACAGCACATAAGTGAAAGAATAGGAGACTTTGACATAGACTGTGTCTTGGATGAGGAAACACGAGTGAATATTATGACAGAACACACTTGGGATAAGTTGGGAAATTTTTGGAAAGCCTATTATGGTACCTTCATTAAGAAGGATAGGCTTGTTCAAAGGAAAGATGATAACCCTATGTGGAAGAGTTACTAATGTACCTGTTATTATTCATGGAACATCAAATGAAGAAGAATTTGAAGTCATTAAGTTTGTTGAGAACAATGCCCCTTTCCCCTTTTTTCTAGGTAAGACTTGGATTGAGAAAGATCGGATCAGAAGGAAAGTAGAGGAAGCAGCTAAAGAAAAGAAAAAGCAAGAACTAAGGGATTTCATAGCTAGAAAAATAGATCGACTGATAGAAGAACGAGAAGTTGAGTCGAAGCAACAGAAGGCAAGAGAATTCGTTGTCGAGGTTGAAATAACGCAAGAAGGTTTGAAGGACCTATCCATGCAAGAAGAAAGTATATCCACCCAGGAAGTGGTAAGGGAAGGGAAATTAACTTTGAACCCTTTGAGAGCACATCATCAATGCAAAGCCACTACTCTAGGAGAAGATAAGAATAAGAATGGAAAGAGAATTTTGGAAATAGTTAGAGAGACTCATATCACAGGAAAGAAGGCAAGGAAGCTCAATAAGAAGAAAGCCAAGTTGGAAAAGTTATTGGAAGTTACAGAGAAGACTTCGCAGGAGGCAGGTTTACAGGATTTGAACCTCGTCGGAACAGCAAAACCGCGCAGAATGGGACTTCGCCCTATCGAAGCTATATGACCCTTCGAGGCACCCCAACCGTTAGAATGACGCTCTGGAATGGCTAGGAAATGCATTTATGGGTGAATAGACCATGTTTGGGACATTGATACCATGCCATAACGAACAAATTCTCATTGATGGAAGCATTTCTTCCCATTGGAAGAATCTGCTACAACGCTCGCTTATTTAACTCGTTGGTCACTGCGTCGGGACCACTTTTTTCCATCTGTGATTAATTGATCTATCAAATATTTGATTGTGTTTCGAACTATGATTTCAGAACCTAGACCTCGCCATACGTTGCTTACTCCATATGTTCGTTCGTCTACCCCAACCTGTTCATTTAAAAGAGAGAATGTTGGGCGAACAGACTAAGTTAGAGAAGTTTGTCAAAGATGTTCTTAAGAATTTTATGGTTGATAGAGCTATGTCTCAAGGTCTTCAGGCATCGTCGACTAGGAGACTCCAGGCATCCCCTTCGATCGAACAACGTTCGAGCCATATTAACCCCACGACTAAGAAGTGAAGTAAGCATCGCGACGATCTAGTTAATGCGAAGTAAATCCCTTCAATATTACTTGATTATATCTCCCCTTTGGCTAGCGCAATTAACCGTGACAAAATCCCATAGGACTTTGAGTACACATTGATCACCGTGTACATTCTGAAGGGAATACGCATAGTGGGAAGTCAGTTGGGACAAATCCCTCTACTGAAGAACAGTGATTTCAACCTTGGAGACAGAAAGAACTAGGCCATGCTCACACCCCATAGATATTTGACGAAGACCACTGGGAAGAAGCCTCACATCATTGCCCAGTCATGGATAAAGGAGCTAGCACAGTCCACGATACTTAATGTGATGAAGATTCCTCATTTTGGCCGACATCAGGAGGTTAACACTTGTGTTAAACTCCTCTTTCCGTGTTATCATGGTGGATAATTGTGGCTGGACAGGCGGATTATTGTGGATCTGGCACTGATCCACTTAATTACAGGATTGAGCATGCAGGGACTCGACCCTCAACAGTTCTACCTAGGGAAGACCTCAGATTTCTCCCTGACACAGTGAATTAAGGAGGCTTTTGGAGAAGTTGAGAAAATAAAGCGAGGCTACAAGGTAGCCTCTATCCAGGATGGTGCAATGCGCCTCACTTGCCAACTCATAGCTGGCAAGCTTGTAAGAAAGAATCGCCCCATGCAGGTCACTGGGTTCGTGGTGGACCTCGCAAGAAAATGCATGGAGGGGATGCAGATGAATTGGACGAGTTACCTCGTCAATGATCTCGAGAAAGATTGTCGTGAAGCGTAGGATCATATATACGAGTTCCACTTTAGTTGGCTACTTCTGTTGATTGCATTTGTCCCTTGGAAAATGCTTAAGGGAGCAGTTTTTCCAGAAATTGAACCATCGGAGCCACTGGCAGCTAGATTTTCTACATTATGGTACACAAATGACATGCTGAAGCAATGGCAGTCGAACACAATGTTCCATGCCTACTATCAGCAACTGAAGGTTTCCATAGAGTCGTTCTCGCACATGACACCGCACACCTTGGACCAGTACAGACTGATAGCCAAGTTCCATGAAGATCCTCATTTTATTTATATCACTATGCACAGGGATGAGAGCAAGGAAGAGCTATAATCTTACTATAAGTTGACTGATGAATACATGGAGCAGATCACCAAGGAATGGTCGAAGGAGTTCTGTGTACTAGTTGAAGATGCAAAACTCTCTGATGTTGATATCATAGGAAGCCCCTTGGTCACTTGGGTCGAGCATGTCAGAAAGACCAGTGCGAAGAAGAAAAATAAAAATGAGGAAGTCCAAGATGTACAGACTGATGAAGAAGACAATGCCTCTGAAGAAAATGGATCTGGCTCACCCACGGGAGGAGGAGAGGAAGTAAATGAAGAAGGAGGAGGGGATGAAGAAGAAAAACAAGGAGAAGGCGAAGCTACACCATCGAAGGATCCCCCTACCGAGATAGAAACATTGAAGAAGAGGAAGGTTTCTCCATAGAAACCTTCAGCAATAAAGAAGAGTCGCGTCAGTAAGCCCTAGATGGAGGCCACGCTCACAAAGGATGACATCTGCTTGGTCCGCAAAGCAATGGAGGAAGCATCCAAAGATCTCTTACAGAGATATGGAGAAATGTAAGAAGAGATATATGTAAGGGTTGAGAAGGAGCTAAAGGAGATACAATGAGTTGTTCAAGTTATCTGCGTAGTACCTACTACGCCTTCCTCATCAGAGATTGCAGAATTGGGGGATGAGCCTGCCTAATTGAGAATATTAGCAGATGCAGTAGAGGCTCAGCTTCAGAAAGTTCAAGAAGAAAATGAGAAGGCTATAGGAGCCTTGAAGTAAGAGACAGAGGAAGTCTTAGAGAAACTACAAGTTGCACGGTACTTTATAACCGCGTATGAAAATGAGAAAGATGATTTTTGAGTGATGCTTGAGAAGGACAAAGCGAAGATACAAAGGGAAAAGGACCATCTTCTCACAGAGCGGATTGAGGTCAAAGAAGTGGTGAGAAAAGAAATTCGCTATGTGTCAAGCTTGGCACAAGAGGAACATGAGTCAGTTGAGGTTCAAGTGGTAAAGCTCGCTAAGGCCATCCAGTAGCTTCAAGCAAGGATAACAGAGTTGGATATTGAAGCAGTACTGAGCACTTTTCAAGAAGTGTGCAATGAGAGGGAGGAAGTTGCTAAGAGTGCAGTCGGAAGGATTAGATCCCTCGCCTCAGAATGCAAACAGTTGAGCGACAAAAGTGTGAAGACTTATGAACACCTCACAGAATATCCAGAGCTAAGGAAACTGGAAGCGCAACTACAGGAGGCGCGAAAGCATGCACTGTCAGTATAGGCGCAGATGAAGTTACTTACAGCATTTGAGAGAATGAAGATATATCAAGAACAAAACGTAGTCCAGTAACAAATTACTTCCATCCAAGTCAGAGTAATGGAAGTCACATAGAGGCTACAACCGGTGCAGGATGAAGCTTGCACGGTGTTTGAAGAGATCGAAGGACAAGGCTCACAACTAGACCAAGTGGTTGAAACAGTGGAACGGTGCCTGGAAGGGCATGTTATAGCGCAGATGATCCAAGAGCTCGTTGAGTAGGAGGCTCAGGAAAATCAGCAAGTCGAGGCAGCTTGAGCTAAGCTCGAGGCCTTCGAAGCAGCATTGCCTAGACCTGAGTGACTCGGGACGAGTCACAGGTGAGTGTTGGGGGCATGTTGGCCCTCAACCAAGTTTTGAGGAAATCTTGGCCAGGTTTGACCACTTTTTGGACTTCGATGTAGTGATTGAGGAAGGAGCACCCGGGTGGAGTTGAGATCATGGATCTCACTTGTTTTGTGGGCTTTATGGACCCAACATGGGGTTCTTAGGGTTTTGTAACGGGTTATGGGATGTCGACCCATGGGTTTACCTATGATTAGTCCTTTTTGTAAATGTAAAAGTATAAATAAGTAAGAATGTAATGTAGAAAGGAGTTGATAGCTTGCAAGGCTAAGTGAAAGTAGTTTTGGGTTCCTTAGTGCAACAAACTATGTATGTAAGGCTCTATGCTTGATAGAGGAGTTGACTTTGTGCCTTGACCTGATTTTGGGAAGGTAGATCTGGTGCTTAGTGCATAGGTCACCTGTCTAGTGTGAAGCTTGGCTCTATGGCTTAGTGAACAGGAGCAGATGAATGTAAGAGATTGAAGCCTAATAAAGAAGAAGAAGAAGTTGGTGGACATAGACCCACACTGGAGTGAACCACGTATATCATGTGTTGATGGTTTGCTTTGTGCTATGATGTTTATGTTGTGGTTCTGTTTAGTGCATTGATTGTTATGTATGATAGATAGATATGTGAATGCTTAGTGATTTATTCATGTTGAATGTGATAAATCTAACTTATGATGCTAGGTGCAATGTATATTTTGTCAGTGTTATTGTGTCGATCTATTCATAGGATTTGATCTACGATGTGAATAAGACTAATGGGTTGATGCATGTAGTTCTTAAGTACTATGTGAAGTAATTGTAATCACAGATTTGTGTCCCAGCTTGGTTACAGTCACCTGAGTCCTATAACCCCCCTACCTCTACCTCTGGTGAGATTTCGCCTACTTTGTAGGTGTTGCAAAAAGGGTCGGTAATTAGGGTTTTGTTGGTGCATTGTTGAAGCGTTGAACCCTGGGTCAGCCCATGTGCCAACACTTGTCAAACCCAAAAATCCTCTAATATTATTCAATGTTTTGGGAATCATCCAGTCCATCGTGGCCTTAATATTTTTAGGGTCTACCTAAACACCTTCATGAGATACAATATGACCCAAATACTCTACCTCCTTCACCCCAAAGAAACTTTTGTATAGTTTGGCATATAGTTGTTGCTCCTTTAGTAGTTGTAGCACCTTGTCAACATGTCACACATGATCCTCCCAAGACTTGTTATAGATTAGTATATCATCAAAAAATACTAACACTGATTTTTGAAGGAAGAGCTTGAAAATGGAATTCATCAACCCTTGGAATGTGGAAGGTGCATTTGTAAGGCCAAAAGGCATGACCAAAAATTCATAATGGCCTTCATGAGTTCGGAATGTTGTTTTTTGGATATCTTCTTCCTTCATTCTAATCTGATGATACACTGAACGAAGATCCAAATTTTTGAAACAGATTGCTCCATGCAGTTCAACTAACAATTCATCAATGACAGGAATGGGAAACTTATCTTTAATAGTGATCTTGTTGAGCTCTCTATAATCTGGAAACATACGCCATGAGCTATATTTCTTGAGTACCATTACCATGGGTGCAGAGTAAGAACTTTGGCTAGGTATAATAATGACAGCCTCTAACATTCTTCAACCATATGCTCAATTTCACTCTTCTAGGCATAAGGGTATATCTAAGGCCTCATGTTAGGAGGAACACTCCTAGGAATTAGGTGAATAACATGATCATGATTTCAAGTGGGTGGAAGACCTTTTGGAATATCTTAAAATAATTTTGAATGCTTATCAATGATCCCTTGGAGATCTAGGGGAATAGATGGCTTAGATGTTTGAACATCTAGTGAGAATAGTTGTGCAATTACACCCCGATGCCCATTTTTCAATAATTGTTTCATGCCATTAGAGATTATCACCTTACTGGTTTTCGTTGTGATACCTCTTAACTCAATTTATTTTCCTTCTAATGAAAATTTCATGAAAAGTTCTTGAAAATTAAAATCCATTGTTCCTAATGATTGTAACCATTGGATTCGTAGTACGAAATCAGCACGACCCATGGGTATAGCAATCATTGGACTATTCATTACATATTCCCCCATAGTAAAATTGATCTTATTGCATTTTCCTTAGCAATTGATAGTCCCTCCATCTACAATCATTACCTGAAACTCTGGCGCTAGATATACAAAGCAATTGACAGCCTTGGCTAATTTATAGTGAATGAAATTATGAGTACTACCAAAATCATTTAGGACTATTACCTTTTTCTTTTTTATATATCCTTCAATCTTGAGGGTTTGAGGAGTGCTAATTCCAACCAATGCATTACACGATATCGTGGGAGTCAACTCTTCAAAATAAATCGCTTCTACGTTTTCATCTTGAGATGGTTCTTGTTCTTGTTCATGTTCTTCTTCCTCTTCACAATCTATGTAGAATAATTTATTCTCACCACACTTATGTCCCTTACTATACTTGATGTCACAATTAAAGCATAAACCTTTTGCTTTTATTTCCTCCAATTGTTGAGGTGTCAAACTTGTAGGTTGAGGTGTTTTAGAAGAAGGAACATTATTCTCTCGATAGATGTTAGGAGTGTTCCTTCTAGTAGCCATAGCCATATTTTTACTTTCAATATTTCTTGCCACCCTAAATGCATTCTCCAATGATTTGGGTTCCCAAAGGTGAACCTCTTGTTGAATTTTATCCCTTAAAGTTCCTACGAATACATCAATCAAGTGCTCATCTGGAATATCTGTTACCTTTATATTCAGTCTTTGGAAGTTTTCAATGTTCTCTGTAACTGAACTCTTTTGTTTGAGATTTATCAATTGGCTAAAGAAGGTATTTCTCCTTGTATCATCATAGTGTGCTATCATTTCTTCCATGAAAATTGTCCAAGTGACGAGTGATTTGCGAGAACAAAGCCATCGATACCACACAAATTGATTGGGTTCTAAATATAAAGAAGCAATTCATACCTTTTGTGTATGTGCTACATCATGTAGATCAAAGAATTGTTCCATCTGAAGTATCCATGTGATTGGGTCCTTGCCATCAAACTTTCTAATATCGATCTTAGGAAAGTGGTTGGTCTTCAACCCAAAGTTGGAGTTTCTCCATTCTTGATTAATATTCCTTGTGTCCTCATCATGAATTTCATGGGATACATTTTCACTTTCAGGTGTACTCTCTATTAGGAAAATTTTCAATCCTTTCATCACCTCCTTTTTTAAACCATCCATCATCCCTTGTAGTTCATCATTTTTTTTGTCTTCTTTTGTAAATCATTTATGTCCCTATGCATTTCTTCATCATCATCAAGAGTCCAGGTAGGACTTTCTGGAGGCTTGTTTGGTGTAGAAGTTCCCTTTTTTGGTGGCATGTTGGCAAAGTGTCAATTTTAAACCTTGATTTTGAGTTGGTTCAGCTAGACAATATTTCTGCTATTGTATCTCCAAAATTTCGTGCCTTATGGGTATGGAAATTTATTTTTTATAGTTCTCTAATATTTGTTCTCTGCAATTCCATAGGTCTGATCAAAATTAGATGTGCCCAATGGAAGTTATGGTAACTTCCCCATAGCTTGTTGATTTTTGGCCTTTCCAAGAGATCTCACTTGTATAGAGTGCCCCGCACAAAATAATTGATATACAATTCTGAAAATTGTACCATAAATACTAAATATTGTCCACTATCCAATGCAACTAGTCTCACTCAATTTGGATACTCTAGGAATAATTTATGATTGTTTTACCCGGAAACTTGCTTGAGACTAGTCAAATATCCTATCTTCCATAGGATGTATCTACAAATGTAGTATGACCCAGAAGATGAAATTTGTATCACAGATCCCTTAATTATTTATACGAATATCCTCCGGATTTCAGGGTTTGAAATGTTGTAGAAAAAATTTCATATAAAAAATTTCACGATGACTAAATTCAGGATGATTCAAAAACCCTATCTCACACAGGCAATATCTCCAAAATTATAAGTCCTCGGGATCTGAAATGTGAACCCAAAATACCTTGATCTGTCTAGTAAATATCCTCCAAGGGTTCCTTCTGAAACATCGTAGAAAAAAAACTATAGCGAAAATTCCAAGGTGTCTCAGATGTAGCAGCAAAACCGCAAGACCTTGAGCTCTGATACCAAATGTTAAGAACCAAATATCAAGATAGCATAGAAAAACCTCAAAATAATTACTCAATGCCTTGAAAAAGAGAGAATTTCAAATAATAAGACTTTTCAAGGGGGAAACCTCTTTATACACCACATAAATTTCCAAATATAAGATGATTCCAAATGAAAATGTCTCCTTGGTATGTATAGGAGACTAGGAGGTACAATTAAAACTAATGAACCCAAGACGACATAAATGAAATAACATTACTAATGTAATATGCCCCAATTAAGAGGTAATGTGCCACTATTTAGGTATTAACAGACAACAAGCAAACAAAGTTTCAATCACACATTATTGAAGTAGAAGGTATGATCAATAACCATGTCTTTACTATTTTAATAGATTCAGGAGCTAGTCATAGCTATATAGATCCTAAGGTAGTGAAAAGATTGAAATTTCCAAGAAGCAATCATGGGAAATCTTGGTTGGTGTAGTTGGCTATAGGATCCAATAGAAAAGTTGTTGCGTTGGTTAAATCGTGTCCAGTGGACATGAATGGGATAAGTACCAAGGAAGATTTGAACATCATACCATTGGGTTCATATGACTATCTAATTGGTATGGATTGGTTGGACCAATACCATGTCATCTTATACTGTCATAACAAGGAATTTACTTGCCTAAATGAGGAAGTAAACCCAAGAAGTATCCAAGGAATTCCTAGGGCAGTTATTGTCCGAGATATTTCAGCAATGGAGTTGAAGAAGGGTTACAGGAAAGGCTGACAAATATTTGCAGATCATATGGAGGAAGAACCTAAGGATAAGGTTCCAAATATTGAGGATCACATAGTCCTGAAATATTTTGAGGATGTGTTTAAGAAGATACTAGGACTACCCCCAAAGAGATATATTGATTTCTCCATAAATTTGATACCAAGAGCAGCTCTAGTATCCAAGACTCCCTACAAAATGAGTACACCAGAGTTGAAGGAACTACAAATGCAGCTTGAAGAACTTCTGAAGAAGGGGTATATACGCCCAAGTGTGTCACCTTGGGGTGCCCCAATATTATTTGTGAAGAAGAAAGATGGGACATTGAGATTGTGTATTCACTTCAGACAATTGAACAAAGTGACTATAAAGAACAAGTATCCTTTGCCAAGGATCGATGTTCTCTTTGATCAGTTAAAGGATGTAAGGATATTCTAAAATATCGATCTCAGGTCAGGATATCATCAAGTAAGGATCAGAGATGAAGACATTAGCAATACTGCCTTCATAACAAGGTACAATCATTACGATTTCACAATGGTGCCATTTGGGTTATCAAATTCACCGGTTGTTTTCATGTGCTTAATGAATGGTGTTTTTCGGGAATATTTAGAAAAGTTTTTCATTGTCTTTTTGGATAGAATCCTTGTATATTCCAAGTCAGAAGAAAAACATGAGCATCGCTTGAGGATATTGTAACAAGTGTTAAGACATCACTAGTTGTATGCCAAATTGAGCAAGTGCTCATTTTATCAAAACCAAATTCACTATTTGGGGCATATCATATTCGAAGAAGGGATAGCAGTGGACCCTGAAAATGTTGAGGCCATTAAAGGGTGGACAAAACCTAAGAATTTGACAAAATTCATATCTTTCATGGGCCTAGATGGCTACTACAGAAGATTCATTTCATGGTTTTTGAGGATTGCTCACCCAATCACTTCCTTGCAAAGGAAGGGGGTGAAGTTTCAATGGACAACAAAATGTGAAAAGATCTTCCAGCAATTGAAGCAATTGTTAACCAGTGCTCCAATTCTGAGGATTGTTGATCTGAATGAATATTTTGTGGTTTTCACATATGCATGCAAAGAAGGACTTAGTGGAGTCCTCACTCAGAATGGGTTTGTGATATGTTTTGAATCCATAAAATTGAAAGAGCATGAAAGGATTTATGCCACTCATGATTTAGAGTTGAAAGACATAGTGCACACCTTGAAAAAGTGGAGGCACTACCTCATGGGAAAGAGGTTTGAACTAAGGATAGACCATAATAGTCTGAAATATTTGTTTGATCGACCAACTTTAAATGCTAGGCAGAGCAGATGGTTGGAATTCCTCTTTGAGTATGACTTTGATATTAAGCACATCAAAGGAAAAGAGAATAAGGTGGATGATGCACTCAGTAGGAAAGTGCATGAACTACATGCTACAACCATTGGCATGTATCAAACTAATCTTAAAAGAATAATTTTTGAGGCTGCAAAAGTAGATTTGCAGTACATAGAGTTGGTAACAAAATTACAGCAAGGTAAAATGTAGCAGAAAGTTGAAGATTAAGAATTGGGAAATGATGAAATTCTACTATACAGGAATAGAATTTATGTACCCAATTCTCATGAATTGAGGAGTATGATCTTGAAATAGATGCATAATTTACCTTATGTTGGACACCCAGGATATCAGAAAATAGTTGCAGCAATCAAGAGCCAATACTATTGGCCAGGAATGAAGAGGGAGATTGTTGAGTACATTGTTAAATGTTTGGAGTGTCAAAAAGTCAAGGTTGAGCATAGACACCCCGTTGGGTTGCTGCAGCCATTGCCCATTCCTAAGTGGAAGTGGGAAGTGGTGACAATGGATTTCATCACCAAATTGCCTAGAACAAACAAGCATCATGATGCTATCATGGTGGTCGTGGACAAACTTACTAAAGATTCCCATTCCATTCCTCTGAAGGTTACTCACAAGGAAACCAATGTTGTTGATATTTATATGAGGGAAGTAGAACACTTACATGGAATACCCAAGACAATTTTGTCTGACAGACACCCAAATTTTACCTCAAAGTTCTGGAAGAGATTATTCAAAGCGTTCAAAACAAATCTGAACTTCAGCACAACTTATCATCCAGAGTTTGATGTGAAAATAGAAAGGGTAAACCAAGTGATAGAGGATATGTTAAAGATGTACGTGATAGACAAACCATCTAAATGGGAAGATTATCTACACTTGGTAGAATTTTCCTACAACAATGGGAACCAAGAATCACTGAAGAAGAGCCCATTTGCGACACTTTATGGCAGAAAGTGAAAAACACCAATAAGTTGGGACAGCCCAGCTAATAGAGAAGTGATTGGGACATAGTTGCTCAGGGAAATGGAAGAGAAGATGTTGAAGATAAAACTGAATTTAAAGGTTTCCCAAGATAGGCATAAAATTTATGTTGACAAGGGCAGAACTCATAGGGAATTAAAAATGGGTGATCATGTTTTCTTGAAGGTGAAGGCCAACGGAAGTTCCCTGAAGTTGGAAAATTATTCCAAGTTGGCAGGTAGATATTGTGGGTCATTTGAAATGCTAGAGAGGATTGGACCAGTAGCTTACATGCTTGCATTACCTGCATCTATGATTATTCATAATGTATTCTATGTATCATTGCTCAAGAAATATATACCTAATGATAATCATGTTAATGATTGGAATGTGATTTAGGTGGAGCAAGGAAGCGCTTTTCAAGTGCATCTGGTACGCATTCTGGACCGGAAAATCAAACAGCTCTGGAATCGAGCCATAGGGATTATAAAGGTCCAATGGACCTAGTACGGTCCTGAGGATGCAACTTGGGAGCATGAAGATGTTATGCGGGCATAATACTCGCATCTTTTTTAATATTTTGGAAATCTTGTTGATATTATGTAAGTAAGATGCACTGAGGACAGTGCATAAATAAGGGGAGGGGATTATAATACCCCAAGTCCAAGCCCCTGTTGAATTGTAATGATGTTTACTAATGTTTATAGGTTGGTGAGCCAAGTATTTATAAGTTGGGAGGCTTATGTGTTTATTAGGCCGGAGACCCTAGATGTTGAAGGCCAGGGAGCCTGATTTTGTATATGTAAATACTCACATCATTAATATAACTACATCGTTGCGTGTAGGCCAACCATGAAGAAAGAGTTATGGGGGACTAAGCTCCACTGGGTAGGGAAATGGATGGGGCTGAGAGTCTGGGAAAAAGGGCTAAGCTAGAGGTCTTATTGCCAAGGGAATATTATAATATATTTTTCTAAAAAGACTAAGGTTTGGGGAAATAACCCATGTTATCCTAAGTTCCTTTTGGGAGAGGAATGAACTCCAAGTGGAGAGGAACGAGCTCCCAAGAGAGCCATGTGTCAACCTGGGCGCATGTAATTTTATGGGGGAGAATTTTTCATTGTGGAGGGTCGCTCACCATTCTTGCCATCTTTCCTCACGCACTAAGCATTCTTTCCATGCTCCCCACTCAAGCACGCACTCAGACTGAGCATTCATGTAACCAGCCTTTTCCTCCATCATTGACCTATACAACATTTTAAACCTGCAAACCCGTGAAGCTAACCCATTTTTCCTGTGAGACACGGCACAACTGCGCAGTGCCTATGATTCGGATTATTTTTGGCACGAAATGAGAGCAGATATATAATAAAGAAATGAACAGAGATATCATGTATATCCAATAATATAACATAAATGTATCAGAGATGAAACCATAAAAACAGAGATACAGTAATACACAATTTCTATTAATGAAAGAAATGTATAGAGCCTGTAAAAATACAGAGTGAAAGACTCGCTAGAATGGTGGCAACTTATCTCTGAGAAGAGATGTGACGGCTACTCGCATTTGCAAGAAGATGATTACAATGAGGCTCTGAAGGAATTTTTACAATAAAAAGGAATTTCAAACACCCTAGACATCCAAAAACCTAACCCTGGGAGACGAAGCACCAAAAGTCATGTGGGCCCCATTTGGGTAAGTTAGTACATCAACTTCCCAAGGTCGTAACTTTTGCATACGATCTCTGTTTTAGGCGCATGATAGCCCGTTGGAAAGGTATCGTCGAGGAGATTAATTTTTGAGGTAATATCAAAGGAACTTATATATTTCTCCCTGTTTTCCAAAAAATGTCGTTTAGGGCCTCAAAATGGCCCCGAAAGTTAAAAGCTTCTAAAAATAGTAAATTACCAAAATTGCCAGAAAATTGTTTTGAGCTAGTTGGAAAAGGTGGGTGGCCACTAATATCCACCTGGATCAGCCTTAGCCATATCGCGCCCTAGCCATTTTTTTGTTTCTACCCATGTTTTTCTCTGGAATGGTGTGTCTTTTTTTCATTACCAGAACCCATACCCGATTTTTCTACTATGGTTACCCATTTGACTTACGAGATGGAAAGAAGAAGAAGGTTTTCAGGCATATGGTTTTGAAGAGGTGGGTTTTCAAGACCATGGATTGAAGAAGTAGTTTTTTCGGCATGTGGGAAAATCTCTCCAGGTGAGAGATATTGTTGGGGAAGTGATTTCTCGTGGAGGGAGTCCAGCAGTACCTAGAGAGCTCTCAGAATTCCTGATCCAGCCTGTTGTTGAAGCCCTGGAAGGGAAGTGGAGAAATCGATGGACTATGGAATGGTGAAGGTGTATATTCCCAGGGTGGTACAGGCATGTGGGGAATGAGATTCTATGAGTGGTGGGCGTAAGTAGGATCATGGGAGGGAATCCTTCATGTTGCATTGTGAAACTTTTCACAGTCTCAGCCTAGCCTAGGATTCCCTTTACCCTGGGTGGAGTTTGGTCCCAGCTCGGGGGTGACCCACTACTGATAGCTTGGAGCAGCGTGGTCTAAGGCTGGGAGATTTGTGGAAGGTTTGCACACAGTTGGTGACTTTCATAAAAAGATAAGTACCATCTCTATGTTAATTTTTATGTTGTGTATTCTGTCCATGCCATGATAATTTATAATATTGCATGTGTAAGTTTTTGTATCATGTTTTTGTGATTTACACATTAATTTGTGTATTAGTAGAATGAATATTAGTTGTTTAAGTTATATGTATTATGTTCCACAAAGAGATATGTTTTCCATAGCCCAACAGGTCTATGCCTGGGTATGGACAGTTTTGATTATCAAAACAGAGAGTAGTTTTGTTTTGTATTTATTTCAAGTGATATTTCCCAACATAAGGTTGGGGGTGTTACATGAAAAATGACTAACTGACATCATAAAATGTGTTATTTCTGAGGTCCAACATCTCCCCCACATTGAAATAATTGCATTTCCTCATGCAATCAAAGATATATAGGAGGTAGTGTCCAGGTATATATGGTCTTCAATCTCTTAGCATGATACGGTTATTTTTTATTTTGGCAAGGCAATGATGAACAAGATATAAGTGTTGGATAGTTGGTATAGATTGATGGACATATGGTTTGGATAGATGGTTTTCATTGATGTTAACCATTGAAGAGTGGCCATAGATAGTGATGTCAACCCTTAGTGATTGATGCCAACCCTTGGAGAAGTCCAGAAGCCCTAGAAATGTGGACAAGCTTGCCTTATGGTTGTTCATCATTTTTATGGTTGAGAGTGATAGGTGTATTTGGAGAGGTCTCCAAACTAGTCCCCTTATGGCGTAGCTTTACGCATGGCCCTCATGGGAAGATGCTTTGTAGAAGTCTACAAGAAACCCATAGGTGTGGTCATGGGACCCAATTTTGTTTGAGGAATAAGGACATAAAGGAAAGGATAAATGAAGGTAATACACTCATATATGGATAGTGTTCGTCGTGTTGTTTCTGGTGATATGTGGAACGTCACATAGTTCCTCACGGTTAGGGATACATGGTGTTGCGAAGTTGGAAGACCCAAAGAGTGGTCAAGAAACCCCTAGCTGGTTACAAGTTGGTTAATAAAGGGGTAAAGTTGTTGTAACAAGAAAACCATAGAATCCCTAAGGTAAGAGGGGGAGTTACCTATCGCTTATATAAATACACCTCATGGAGTCATTCATTATTACATTCACACATACTTATATTGAACATCTATCTAGTGAATTGTTATGGTTTATTGAAAGGTTTAGTGAATGGTTATGGTTTATCTTTGGTATTTTTGAGGTTTAATGTGGCAACATTTTTATGAAGTAGCGAAGGTGTGAAGGGCCGAAAGTTTTGGAGTTGCAGAACTTGACAAAACCCTAGTTTATGAGGCATACGTGGGCTAACAATATAATATGGTGCATACATATGCGGGCTAACATTATAATAGGGTGTGTACATACTTGGGATAATAATATAATAGGGTGTGTACATGAGGGTAAATCCATGAAAACTTGAGAAGATGAAGATGTCATGTCTCTAGAGTTTGAAGCAAGTTCCAGGTCTTCATTCTACAGGTTCTCATGAGTAAAGGTATGTCATTTATGTATTTGTTTGAGGCTTGAATCTTGGATGATATGGCACATGCTTAAGGTATGTCTTGGAGGCCCTTGATGGTACAAGGCTGAGGTAAGATTGTTATATGTTTGAGACACACTCTTGGTACTTAGTATATGGATATTATGGTTCATTGTTAGAGGCATATATTTGTGGTATTGGCATATACTTGAGGCTTGCCATATTGTGCTATGAGACTACATCTTTGTGATATTGAGGAGCATGCTTATGACTAGAGGCATTTCATGGTATATGGTTCATGTTGGTTGAGATATGGTGTTGGTACACTTCTTGGTTTATTGGTACAAGGTGTATGGTTGTTGTGTTAGTTATTTACCATTGATATTGATGCATTATTGAGATATACACTTGGCATATGGGAGTACATGCATAGGAGACATCTCTTAGTGGTGATAGTACTTGGTTGAGATACACTCTTGGTATTACTTGTTCAACATATCTTATGGTACATGGTATAGTACATGTTTGATGCTTGATATGGTATATGAGATACATTTCGTAGTTGGCACATGGTATGGTATAAGGTACAAATATTGATGTGCATGGTTGATGTACGTGGTTAATTTGCATGGTTGGAACATGGTATGGTATATGGTACAGGTACGTGGTTGGTACATGATAGATACATTTGTTTTGGTGCATAGTTTATGCACTTATTTTGGTACATGATTGATGCACTTGTTTTGGTACATAGTTAATGCACTTGTTATGGTACATGGTTGATTCACTTGATGGTATAGGTTGTGATACAGTTTGATGCATGGTACGGGTTGGTACATGGTTGAGACACATATCTTGTGATGGTATTTGGTGATGTCGGATCGTGCTTGGTTGAGGCATGTGGTTGTTGGACATCTAGTTGAAAGGTGTCTTTGGTATATGATCCATGTGAGAGGATCTGGTTAAGTATTAGTAACAATGACACTAGTAGTGACAATGGCAGTGGCAGTGATAGTAACAAAGGCAACAAAGAGTTAGAATTCAAAAAGGTGAAAACCCTAGTTCTTAGAGTGTGTACGCAGGTTGCGGTATAGACAGACTGTGCACATACATTGGTTGTAGTATTGACAGGGTGTGTACATACGTGAGCTGCAATATATACAGGTCACGTACCTGTTGGTATTTGTTGGTACAGGTTGACTTCTGGTACACGATTGATTACATGATTTTGGCACAAGTTGGTTACAGGTTGTTGGTACATGTTGGTATAGGTTTACAGTGATATATCTCACAGTGACAGTGTGGCAGTGGTTTCATCATTTGACACTTATATTTAGGAGAAGCATGATGACGCAATGATAGGTGGTTGTAGCCACCTTCTGGTTGTATCCAGAGAACATAGGGGGTCGTATCCTCCTTCTGGTTGTAGACAGATAATCAGGGAGTTAGAGCTTCCTTCAAGTTGGAACCTGAGAACTAGGTGGTTGTAGCCACCTTTCGATTGTAGCCAGAGAACCTAGGGGGTTGTATCCTCATTCTAGTTGGAGCTAGAGAATTTAGGGAGTTCTAGATTCCTTTGGGTTGGAGCCTAAGAATAGGGGGTTGTAGCCTCCTTCCAGTTGCAGTTGTAGAATTTGAAAGTTGGTACTTCGTATGAATGAATTCTTGATATATATAAGAAATCATTTTGTGGTTTTATCCCATTTGGGTTTCCATGTAAATGCTAGTATATTTTGTATTTGATGTGATGTTCTTGATGTGATGTTGCTTATTATTATATGCCCATGATATATTGAATGCAATCATAGATGATACATTGATGATATATTGTTGAAGATTGTTGATAAAGTGAAAGAATATATATTGTGGTTAAAAGTGGTATAAAGTGATCATACTGATTCACCCCCCCCCCC
>ML793506.1:207504-220089 GCA_009831015.1 Picea engelmannii
TAAGAAACCAAGTGTCCCCGTGCCATCTAGGGTTCAATTCCCTCCTCCAAGATGCCCAATTATCCTCCTCCAAGGAAAACCATCATCCCAAGGAAGCAATCGACCTCCATTTTTGTCTCATGAAGAAAGCCACTAGCCATGTACCTCTCCAATGCTCCAAGGAAGAATGCCACATATGCTTCAAGACAAGGTATTACAATCAATGGGAAAGATAACTCCAATGTGTATGTCCATCAAGTCAACTAAGGGTTATCAATACACCATGCACCCCACATCACATGAAGCACCCTTAAGTATGGTGTAACTTAATTTTGGAGTAACCTTGAAAGAAAACACTCCCTCTTTATGAGGGAACTGTTTTCACCAACATATTTATGCTTCCTTTGCAACTCAATCAAACAATTTCAGAGTAACCTCGAAAGAAAACACACCCTCTTTATGAGGAAAGTGTTTTCACCAACATCATTTTACTCCCTTTGGAACTCAAACAAACTTTCCTTCTGCAAATTTGAACACGTTGAAATCTCGAAATCAACCACTGGCTCCCAGAAAGGAACTACCCCCCAAACATCACACTCATCCAACAAAGTATCACACATCACCTCCTCAAAACAATTGTAAATATCACAAATGGAAGAATCTAATACAATATGGTTAACATATCTCCTAGGAGGTATACTCACCCTCATTGATGATATGGGCGCTCCTACATGATTTTGTGCATCCTATAATGTTTGGATAAGCCATATTGTATTTTTGTGTGCTAGAGTAGATGATGAGGAATATCCACCCCCAACCTCACCTTGCACACACCTATATTTGATTCTTCTTTTACCTTTGAATCAATGTATAGAGGGTCACCTTGCGTCCTAGAACTGATAACCATCTTTCGGCTAACCTAGCCTCCTCCGTCCCTCGGGACAAACAAGGGGTAGTATAGGAATATTAACCTGTTGTCCATCAACTATGCCTTTCGGCCTGATCTTAGGCTCTGACTCACCCTCCGTGGACAAACCTTGCGGAGGAAACCTTAGGTTTTTGGGGCATTGGATTCTCACCAATGTTTGCGTTACTCAAGCCGACACTCACGCTTCCGCTTCATCCACACCTGCTCACACTGGTGCTTCCCTCTGAGGTGGAACTCTCCCCTACCGATGTATTTTTACATCCCACAGCTTTGGCATATCGCTTAGTCCCATTCATCTTCAGTGCAAGAGTGCTCAATCAGTGAGCTATTACGCACTCTTTCAAGGTTGGATGCTTCTAGGAAAACCTCCTCATTGTCTTTGCACTCGTACTTCCTTCATCACTGAGCGGTCATTTAGGGCCCTTAGTTGATGATCTAGGATGTTTCCCTCTCGACGATGAAGCTTATCCCCCATCATCTCACTGGATGACCTTTACCCCTTTTATTAGGGCAATCTAGTATTCAGATTTTGCCTCGATTTGGTACCGCTCTCATGGACTGTACCGAAACAGTGCTTTACCCCTAGATGGTCCTGTCAACTATTGCGCCTCAACGCATTTCGGGGAGAACTAGCTAGCTCTGGGTTCGAGTGGCATTTCACCCCTAACCACGACTCATCCGTTGATTTTTCAACATCAGTCGGTTCGAACCTCCACTTAGTTTCACCCAAGCTTCATCCTGGTCATGGATAGATCACCCAGTGTTACACATTATTTTCATCATCCCTATGACCGTTAATGATGTAATCCTATTTGTAGTCTTCAGAGGGGTCAGTGGCCTGAGTTCTTAAAGAAAGAAGGGAGAAGAACTTTTCCTGAGAAAATAAGTTGCATTTTCATTTATGAAAACCCTATTAAAGATGATTTTCGCATGTTGCACTATAGCTAGGGTGCGAGAAACCTTGATTATCGTAGGCTGCACCATAGCTGGGTTGTGAGAGGTTCGAAAGTTGCTCTATAAGCAGGGTGTGAGAATGCTCATACGTGGGAAAAATGAGCATCTTCTCCATGCTTCTAGAAGGAGAAACTTCCATGGTGAGGTGGCATCCGAATGGTTTGGATCTTACTCGCTTTCATGACTTAGTGGGATCATCCTAACCTCCTCACCTTATCCTCTTCAACTTATAACAGGAGAGGAGCTCTCATGGAGAATATTAGCTTTGGAGTTTGGAGCTTTTGCGATTAGCTTGGATTGGATTGAGCTTTGGAGATTGTTAGCTTGGCCAGATAAGCCACTTTGTCAAGATAGATTGTGAATATTATCAGATCTATGCTCTTAGAATTCTTGGAATGGAAGTGTGTGGGGAATGAAGGACAGTTGGAAGGGACCTTACGACATCAAGGCCACGGTTGTAATCTCTCTTTCACATTTAATATGATACAGTAATATGATTCTTTCCTATAAAGCTTGTTGTGTTTTATTGTATGATTTCTTCTCACATACATAGGTTTATATTGAGTTTATGTTATTACTATCACTTTGGTTGGTTGCGTTCTTTTGCAGGTTCATCATTGTATGAGTGTTGGAACGGAGATAGGATGGCGATGGCTAGAGGAAGTGGCATTTAAATGGTATGTCACCTATCCCTCTTTAGTTACTAAGTTCAATATCTAAAACTTAAGGAAAGTGGCATGTTCTGGTGTGTTTTGTTCTAGATCTAGGTGGATTTAGGGAGATCAGTTAGTGTCTGCACCTACCGATTTATCCAATAACAAAATTGGCAATCGTACTGGGGAAACGGGTTGTTTCCTAGTTAGTCTAGTTTCCCTTGCTTTGATTGCTTGATTTCTAGTCTCTGAGTCTGTGGGAGATCCATCCAGACTCTCTGGATCTTAAAGTTCACTTAGATTTTTTGTCCTTTTTCCAAAATCTCTTTGATTACAAACAGTCTCGCATTGTACTGGTCTACAGCCTGCGAAAACCTCTCAGTTTCGCACCCTATTGTGTAAACCAGTGCGACATGTTCGCACCCTACCTATGTTCAGCCTAGGAACTCCACTGATTTTTTCACTGCACCCTATAGCTAGGCTGTGAGCCCATTTGAAATTTTAATTTGGATTGGGTCTTGTTATCTTTTGATGCCCAGTTTTGCTTTGATCAGTTGGATTGAACTTTTGGAGCCTATATTGATCTTTTTACAATCTGCTTGACATTCTTTGAGTTGATTTTAGCCATCTTTGCTTAGTTTGGTTTTGAAGGATTAGTCTCTTGCTTTGAGTGTCTTTCAATTAAAAAGCGTGTGTTTTCTTTAGAATTGTTTAGGAAAAGATCAGATTTCTTCTGAACAGTTTGCTTTAAAAGAAAACATTTAGTTTGGGTTTCTTTGTTTTAAGAAAGTTCATTATTTCTTTTAGTGAAATTTTTGAAACAGAAAGATTTAATTTCTTGATTTATATTAGATTAGGGGCATCCTTGCATTTGAAGTAGAGAAATTGCATGATTCTTGGCTTTTTTTGGTCTTAAATTGCATGATTCTTGGGGGGGGGCATGAATCGTGCATTGGTGTACAGTCTCTTTTTCTCATTTCTTGAGAATCTTTATATTGATGAGTTTAATAAATTTTGGGACGTTGTGCATCTGGGACTGATAAATGTTTTCTCCTTCTCATAGCATAGCTTTCATCGAAATGAAAAGATTGCATCTTCATCTATTTACATAACTTTCGAGTCAGTCAAAACAACATATTGTTCACGCCATTTTCCTATTGAGTAACAACAGCCATAAAATAAAGCGCTTATAAAAAACTGATTAGACATTTTTTATACTTTCTGGTATCAAACCTGCATTAGATTAGTTGTAGGGCTTTGGAATAGGTGTGAAAGATATCTTTCCAAAGTTGCAAACAAACATAGAATCTTGAGTTAGGGAGCGGTTAAGTCCACTTATTACATTTTGTCCTGGGAAGCCCTTCTAACACAAGGGTCAATCACGAGGTCTCATTGAGACTGGCAGAGTTACTCACCCTGCTTTATTGTTCTTGGTGTAGAGGTTGCGCATATTATGGGGGTCGCTTGAGAGGTATACCCACAATGATGAGTGGAAGCCTTTCAAGTTGATTTTAGGCTAGATACCCTGCCCTCGCGCATGGATCGAACTGTCGACTATTTCCCCAGGCATCACTGTAGTGATTGGTAACCTTAGTGGCCTATCTCTTTAGGATCTTTACCCAAGGTGACTGTGGAGGGGAAAGTCTTCACAATACCTGGAATCGACGTTGTCCAAACTCACTCGGGCTCCTTCGAGGGTATACCCACATTTATGTGTGGGAGCTTGCACCAGGGTGTAAGTCCATTAAGAAGGTCATCAACGTAACTTTTCCACCTGCTCTATCTTAGCCCCTTCTTACTTTGTTCCCACGACATTGGATTTCATCACTAACTGTGCTTATTGTGAGAAGGTTTTGTTTGTTTGCTTGCTTCCTAGATTTTTAGCGTGTGCTCTTTGTTTTCCCTAGCAGACTCTAAGTTGAATTTGTTTTTTATGGCGTCAATTCCTGAAATGACCAATGAAGGAACCCCTGCTCCAGGGGAACCTTTTTTTTTGCCTTCTTATGGAAACATTGGTCCTCCTCACATCGTTGCTTTGAACCTTCCAGGTCTCATGATTAGATTGTCAGTGTGGTTGTTTTCCACTCAGGTAATCCTGAATGCAGTAAGTGATTCGATCGTAAGAAATTCCCCCCAAGAACATTAACCTCGTGTTGATCCTTCACCATCTTCACCAGTAAGAACTTCTTTGCCTTCTTCACTTGCAAGCTCTTCTCCCATTTCATCTTCTTCATCGAGTGAAAGCTCTGAAGCTAGTAACCCGGTGAATAAGAAGAAGAAGAAAAGGAAGATTAAGAAGAAGAAAGATAAACAAGGGTTAAAACCTCCAACCAGTGTCAAACATGTTGGAAAACAACCAGTTACTGTTACTCGTGATGGGAGTGTTGATGATGTCAAGATCACCCAAACAACCCGTAAGCCCAAGTACCCTTGCAGGCTTTGTAAGGGTAGCCATCTTCTTAAATATTTCCCTGGTCTATCCAAGGTTATAGAAGCATGGTCTACATATTCTTTCCAGTCCATGTTGTCATCCTCTGAACAACATGCTGACAACCTCCTGTCAACTAGTCAGGATACCGTTGAGAAGAAGAAAAGTAGATTCAAGTTCTCATGTATGTTATGCAAAGGGAGTCATCTCACTCACCTTTTCCCTTGTATGGACAAAGCTTCGAAATTACTAGAAGACATGACTATTTCATAGCCTCAACTTCCAGCTGCTTATCATAAGTTTTCTCTCAACCCCCTTGTAGTTGATGGAATGATCACTCTGGACCCATCGCCAGTCAATCCGATTGATCATGTCGTCAATCTGGTCACGTCCTTAATTGAACCAGCTGACAAAGTGGTCAATCCGATACCATCTTCGTTCGATCCCACTCTCCCTTTAAAGAGTGTTAACAAAGTGGTTGATCCAATCCCATCCTCGGTCTATCCCACTCTCCCTTTAGAGAGTGAAACCCAAGCGGTCGATCTGTTTCCACCTGTCGACCCCATTCTCCCCTTGGAGAATGAAACCCAAGTGGTTGATCTGATCTCTCCATCGGTCGATCCTACTCTCCCACTAGAGAGTAAACCCGATACTGCCCATGTTTTTCTCGTTGATACAGAATCTACCATGCCGGTGGGTATTCCTCCTTCTCCCGTGGAACCCCCTCCAAGTAATGAGGCCACCAGTTTTGATTGGGGTGTGCTAATTCAACATTGTCTTCCCTCTCACATTCCTTTCCAGGTTATAGTACAGGCTTGTGGTCGAGATGTTCCTCAGACACTGATAGATGAAGGTGTGTTCGTTAGTATTTTGTCCTCTTTTGCTTGGCAAGCTTTTGGTTTTCCTCATCTTGTGCCGGTTATGCAGAATCTGTTAGCTTTTAACAAAAGAACTAGTCAACCTTTAGGGACCCTTCCTTATTTTCTTGTAACTTTGGGAGGGAAAACTGTCTTTATTGACGTCATGGTAGTCCTAGACCCCTTGGATTTCTCTTTACTCCTTGGGTGAGATTATGTCTATGCCATGAAAGTTATTGTGTCTACTCTTTTTCATGTGATATATTTCCCTCACGATGGACGAGTTGTGACTGTTGATCAACTTTCATTCATTGACCCTGACTAAATTGCCTCCCTAAATGGTTCTTATATGCAGATGATATCGCCCCTGCCACAGGTCAATTATGTGGCATTGTCACCCATGGCTTCAACTTCTGATGACTTAGATCTAGTAGTTGGCATGGTGATCTCCTCGATAGGGTTGTTATATCCTGATCTCTTTATTCCTGTCGTGACCCTCGACATGGTGCCTTTCCAAAGAGTGTTTCTTCCTTCCAGTGAAGACCTCTTGGAATCCATGACTGAGTTTTGTCTCTTGACATGGTTTCATTCCGGAGAATTGTCCTCTTGGAATCCATGATCAAGAAGAGAGACTTTGAGGATAGTTTTTGCATCTCTGAGGCAACCTCGTTAAAAAATGAAACAAAGGTCTTTGAGCATGATTTTTTGATTTCAATCTCATTTAAAAATGAAACCAGCCTTGAGCATTGTTTTCTGATTTCAAGCTCGTTAAAAAATGAAACAAATGTCTGGGGCTTATATGTAGAGTCACGAGCATAGTTCTTGTTTTTGTGCCAAGCTTGTTAAAAAATGAAGTGGATTGTTCCCCCTATCTATTTGAGTCAAGTCCTTCATCTAGTATTTGAAACTTCATTTCATTATCCTTTGCAGTTGGATGAAATGAATCTTGGGGGCCATTTGCCTCAGCCTCTGGACTTCATGATGAAGTTGAGCCACTAAGCTTCTTAAGCTAGGGGCTAAGTACCAACCATGTGAATTCGTGGATAATGCATTGGGAAGCTCAAGCATAGTTTTTACTTTGGTTCAATCTTGTGTAAAAATGAAACCACCTACTTCAAGCATAGTTTTCCGCTAGTTCAAGCTTGTGAAAAGATGAAACCAGGCCCAAGCATAGTTTTTTTTAGTTTTTAAGCTTGTGTAAAAATAAAATCTATCCCAAGCATAGTTTTGTTTTGTTTTAAATCTTGCGTAAAAATGAAAACAATCTTGAACTTAGTATTTGTTCTTTCTTATGCTCGTAAATACATGAGAATGTAACCGAGTATACTTTTATCACTTTTTTGGACTCGTAAAGGTTATACGAAGAAGGAACCCCCTGGAGTTCCCTTTAAGCTCTTTTTAGACTCTCTAAACATGAAAATATTGATGAGAGATCTTGTTCTTTTCATGCTCGTTAAAGTATTTGAAGAAAACGTTTGTTGAGTGATAGTTTATCTATTTTTTGGTCTCATCAGACTACTTTATGAAAAAGGAACTGAGAGAGTTCTCTTTAAATGTTTTTTAGACTCTATAAACATGAAAAACCCTTGAGTTTTCTTTCTTTGGACTCATAAAACAAACATTGAAAGGCCCATGTGGGACCGAACCACTCCTTCCTAGGGTTCATTAAACATACTCTGAGGGACTCATCCGAAGGATGAGCTTACATTTCAAGCATATGTTATCCTCCTCAAGCTTGTGTAAAAATAAAAAGGTACTCGCCAGAAATGGTAGGGGTAAATTTGGGAAAGAAATGTGTCTAAACCTGTATTCCATGGAAGAGTCACGTTTGAACATGACACCCTTTCACTCGCCTTGTGTCTAGGTTGGAAAATCTGCTCGTCTCTTGGTCATACTCCTTATAAGATTACCCATTGGTCTGTGATCCCTATTGTTGAGTCAGTTTTTCCAAGACAGTTGTTATGTCATCAATATGTTCAAAGAGAAGTTCAACCAGGAAAGCCTTATGTTGCATCGGCCATTTATGCAATCCTTAAGCCTTCTATTGTGTTGGCCATCCCTAAGTCAGTCCTAAGTTACTAGTTACTCTGATCTACATCAAATCTTTTTACCCGTTTCATGTCATTGATGGGGGATACATTAAGGCCCTCCAGTGACGAGTCTTTTCCTGTCGACTTCAACTCATTATCTAGGAATTAGACTTAGAAACTAATTGGTACCTTGGAACTTGCATGCCTCAATGGCAGGTTTCCTCGCTTTCAACAGTGGGTTTTCATTATTGACCCCTGATCGGGAGATTCCACCAAGTGTTCAACTTCAGCTCATTAATTCACATTCGTTGGATTGTACTAGTGTACCTTGGGAGTCATTGACATTAATGGTTATTTCCCTCACACTTGTTAATGATATACACTAATGATCGATAATCAAGAGGTTTCTACCATGTTTGACTTCAGCACATGTATTCACATGGTTAGATTTGTACTATAGAGTGGTGGAGATGAAGACCCTGGATATTTTTCTGACAGATCCAGGTTGCGTTGGAGTATATTCAGTGTATTGTTACATAGATCCACATTGTATGTCTGGTGGCTATGTTCAAATTTGAGTCTTTAACACATAGATCGACGGTGTATGTTTGGTGGCTATGTTCAGATTTGAGTCATATTGGCATGGATCCATAGTGTATGTTTGGTGGCCATGACCTGTCTTACTTGACATGGATCTTCGCATGTCAAAATTTATGCTCTGAGTCATTTGTATTCTAAGTATGGGAATGCCTACCTTAGTAATGATATATTATTGTATTGTATTTCCTTGTTTGTTGGCAGGTTTCCAACCGACTATTCCTTGTTCCCGACACACACTCGACAAAGTATTTCAGCTATCACTCTGTTATAACTTCATACTTTGGGGAGCTCTATGTTACACATTATTTTTTTCATCCCTATGACTGTTAATGATGTAAATCTGTCTGTAGTCTTCAGAGGGGTCAGTGGCCTGAGTTCCTAAAGAAAGAAGGGAGAATAACTTTTCCTGAGAAAAGAAGTTGCATTTTCCTTTATGAAAACCCTATTAAAGATGATTTTCGCATGTTGCACTATGGCTAGGGTGCGAGAATGCCTGATTCTCGTAGGCTAAACCATAGCTGGGTTGCAAGAGGTTCGCAGGTTTCTCTATAAGCAGGGTGTGAGAATGCTCATACGTGGGAAAAATGAGCATCTTCTCGATGCTTCTAGAAGGAGAAACTTCCATGGTGAGGTGGCATCTGAATGGTTTGGATCTTACTCGCTTTCATGACTTAGTGGGATCATCCTAACCTCCTCACCTTATCCTCTTGAACTTATAAAAGGAGAGGAGCTCTCATGGAGAATATTTAGCTTTGGATTTTGGAGCTTTTGGGATTAGCTTGGATTGGATTGAGCTTTGGAGATTGTTAGCTTGGCTAGATGAGCCACTTTGTCAAGAAATATTGTGAATATTATCAGATCTATGCTCTTAGAATTGTTGGAATGGAAGTGTGTGGGGAATGAAGGACGGTTGGAAGGGACCTTATGACATCAAGGCCACGGTTGTAATCTCTCTTTCACATTTAATATGATACAGTAATATGATTATTTCCTATAAAGCTTGTTGTGTTTTATTGTATCATTCCTTGATCACATACATAGGTTTATATTGAGTTTATGCTATTACTATCACTTTGGTTGGTTGCGTTCTTTTGCAGGTTCATCATTATATGAGTGTTGGAACGGATCTAGGATGGCGATGGCGAGAGGAAGCAGCGTTTAAATGGTATGTCACATATCCCTCTTTAGTTAGTAAGTTCAATATCTAAAACTTGAGGAAATCGTCATGTTCTGGTGTGTTTTGTTCTAGATCTAGGTGGATCTAGGGAGATTAGTTAGTGTCCGAACCTACCGATTTATCCAATAACACCCAGGTTTAGGTCCATAAGCAGTGAAAATTTCCCCATGAAGACTCGCTCTCACTACGGATCCAGTGGGTTCCCTTAACCAAGCCACTGCCTATAAGTCGTCGACTCATTCTTCAACAGGCACATGGTCAGAGATATCATTTTCCTCTCACTGCTTGGGAGCTTACGGTTTCATGTTCTATTTCACTCCCTGATGGGGGTTATTTTCTGTTGGAAAATGTTTTACAGGAAGCGTAAGCTTGTCATTGATGGAAAGTATAGCAGTAATGATGGCTTGAGTACAACACCGATGATCAACAGGAAAATAGAAGATAAGTTCAGGAAGATCGAATGATCGAAGGAAACGCTGGCAAGTACAACAGTGAAGATGGCAGGATCAGAGTGTGCATTGATGGACAAACAAGAACAATGAAGTCTCAAGAGGAATTAGCGCAGAGTCGAAATTCTTCCAAATAAGAAGGATGTGTAAGCTTGGAGGAGAAGCGTTGTTGATCGTTGGATCCCATTCAAAATTCCCGAAAGAACGAGGGTCATCAAATCTAAATGTAGACAAGAAGAGATCGTTGAAGAGGAGTACAGATCTCAGGCGTTAGATCCAAGCGCAGGATCTGACCATCGTTGGATCACGAAGAACCTACATGTCCTTTAAAGTACAAGGAGAAGCGGGCGTAATCGCGATATGCGAGATCGCGATGTAATCTGAGCCGTCAGATCAAGATTTGATCTGGACCGTTGATTCAAGTCCGTGTCAGAGTTTCACGAATCAGGACATGGAGAGGCAAAGAAAAGAACGTTGAATTCACGAGATGTGAGATCGCGATTTAATCATGGTCCATTAGATCAAGAGAACACGTGGCGAAAGATCATCATATCGCAGACTGGAAAGTCAACGGAATCGCGAGATGCGAGATTGCGAAAAGATCAGGACCGTCGGATCACCAAGAATGTGGACCGTTGATCTGAGCTCCACCTTGGAGCCTCGCCTATCGCGACTTGGAGTGACGAGAACCTCCATCACAGGAATCGTGAGATGCGAGATTGTGAAAAGATCAGGACCGTTGGATCACCAAGAATGTGGATTGTTGCTCTGAGCTCCACCTTGGAGCCTCGCTTATCGCGACTTGGAGTGACGAGAACCTCCATCACAGTTATCGCGAGATGCAAGATTGTGAGAAGATCAGGACCGTCGGATCACCAAGAACGTGGACCGTTGATCTGAGCTCCATCTCAGAGCCTCACCTATTGCGACTTGGAGTGACGAGAACCTCCATCACAGGAATCGCGAGATGCGAGATTGCGAGAAGATCAGGACTGTTGGATCACCAAGAACGTGGACCGTTGATCTGAGCTCCATCTCGGAGCCTCGCCTATCGCGACTTGGAGTGACAAGAACCTCCATCACAGGAATCGCAAGATGCAAGATTGTGAGAAGATCAGGACCGTCGGATTACCAAGAATGTGGATCGTTGATCCGAGCTCCATCTCGGAGCTTCACCTATTGAGACTAGGAGTGACGAGAATCTCCATCGAAGGAACATCAAGATGTGAGATCACGAAGAGATCAGGATCGTTGATTCATCAAGATCATGAACCGTCGATCAGGGTCGATGAAGATCATAAGTTTGCAGTGAAAGTGCAAAACAGGTAAATAACGACAATACCCTTCAGAGTTAATCCAACAGTGCAGGTGAATTTGAACAAGATCGGAGGTCTACTGTTGCACGACACAGTGAAACTGCCAGTAACGATTGATGGGTTCTACCAGAGGATGCGAAGAGACTTCGGTGTGATTTCTAGAGGAGCAGAAGAGTCACATGGAATCTGCCAGTGGAATGAAGACGACTCGTGGAGGCGATTGACAGCTGGATGGGATTGAGGCCTTAACTGAAACAGAGAAGGTGAGCTCGATTGTCACAGAGAAGACGAAGAGTCTCAACTGCCAGAGAGGTTGAGGAGTCTCAGCATAACACCCAGTGATACTAGACACGCAGGGTGAACCACCAGAGAAGTTGAAGAGTCACGATGATGATCAGATAGAGCACTCGAGAGGTGGAGGATAATGACGGAGAGTATGCATGCAGAGGCATGGAGAACATTGCATGCACAAGGTGCACAGAAGCTATAAATACATGGTACAGAGAAGAAATTGGGTTGTTGTTGCAGTTGGAGGTTGCTGTGAATGTTGTTGGTGAAGGTAATTCATGTGTGAAGAAGGAGGAGAGTGCAGTAGCTGAATAGCACAGAAGAGGAACTGTGCAGAGAATGGAGATGGCACACAGAGCATAAAAAGCAGAAGAACAGACAGTGCAAGTGATGTGAGCAGAAAGGCAATGAGGCAGACAAAGCAATGAAATGTAGCAGAACAGTGATAAGTCTGGTAAGCCATTGTTGAACATCATATCACTGTAATAAGTTTCTATAGCAAAGATTTATATTTCAGGGTGGTTGGGAGGTGCTAGGGAGGATTGTTTTCCTCAGAGGTTAAAGTAGGTGCTTGAACACAGGGAGTTGTAGCTTCCTTCTAGTTGGTGCTAGAGAAACCAAGGATTTGGTGCCTCCTTCTAGTTGGTGCTAGAGAAACCAGGGAGTTGGTGCTTCCTTCTAGTAGGTGCTAGAGAAAACAGAGAGTTGGTTCTCTCAGCAAGTTGTAGCTTGCAAATCAGAGGTTGTAGCCTCATTATGAGTTGGTGCTCATATGTATGATATTGTAAAGAATGTAACCATTACTTATCATATAAAAGAAAAGAGGTTTTTACCCTGCATGGGTTTCCTCAGAAAATATTTGTCTCTGTGTTTCTCATATATGTGAATGATGTTGAAAGTGCCATTGTTTATTTCCCTGCATTATT
>ML793506.1:245636-272171 GCA_009831015.1 Picea engelmannii
TGACCCAACCATGGTCAAGGCTCTAGTACCCATCCCTAATGCATAAAACCTTCTAATGGCATCCACATACCACTCTAATGATAATGATATCTTATATAGGGAATGTTTTGTGGTTTGTGGCATTGTCCATGGCCCTTGTAGGTACCCGAAAGATTCATTTAGATCCTAAGGGATTTATTGTCCTCTCATGCACATTATCAAGGCATTGAGACCTATCCCCATTATCCAAGGAATTATAACAGAAACCATGTTCCACTTGGAGGATATGGTAATATTAATATTAATATTAAAATTGCAGCCTAAAATATTAATACTAGAGGCGAGCAGCAGGGACTTGTATGGGCTAAATCATAGTGAATGATAGTGTTTTTGATGCCATATTAAAATAACCGATTATTCTTGAATAAGTGAAACTAGTTTTTTCCTTCATATTCATAACTATATGAAGTTGTTGATTAGAGATTATTTTGTAACCAGTATGAAGATGTTTAATATTGATGTAAGTGCTTATATTTGATCATTCATTGGTATTAGCATCAATACTTAATGGTGTCCACCCTTTGGAGGTTTTGACATGTATAAATGTTATGCATTATTGATTCACATGTTCAATGGCCTATTCATTGATGGGTTGTTTCCCTAGAAGGCTAAGAGGTTGATAGATTGATGATCATTACCTTTATTTAGTGTATATGGGTTTAAATGTATTAACCTTGTTTTTAAGGATTGCCATGTTTAAAAGTGAATATACCTTTCATCCACGGTGTTGTAGATGTCTGGTAAGAGGAATTTGTCTTAGGGATACTATGAATGAGTTTGATTAATGTTAAACCAATAATATTTATTAAAGAGAGAAACATATTTTAGTTATGCCTTTGAAACTTAACATGTGAATGATTGTGAACTTTCATATAATAGACTAGTCTTAAGTCTATTATGGTAATATTAATATTAATATCAAAATTGCAGACCAAAATAATTTTTTATTTATTTTTTAAATAAATTTTGGTCGTCGCAATATAAATTCTATTGATGCGAGGGTTTTGCAATATAAAGAACAAAAATTTGTCGTCGCATATATGACGACAACTATTTTTTATGTGACGGTTTTGCTATATAAACAACGAAAATATGTTGTCGCATATACGATGACAACTTCTATTGATGCGACGGTTTTTCTATATAAACAACAAAAAGTTGTCGTCGCATAGGCAATGACAACTTCCATTGATGTGACGGTTTAGCTATATAAACAACAAAAAGTTGTCGTCCCATAGGCGACAACAACTTCTATTGATGCGATGGTTTAGCTATATAAACAACAAAAAGTGGTCGTCGCATAGGTGACGACAACTTCTATTGATGCAACGGTCTAGCTATATAAACAACGAAAAGTTGTTGTTGCATATCCGATGACCACTTCTATTGATGTGACGGTTTTGCTATAAAAGTTGTTGTCGCAATTTAGACAAAATGTTGGTTTCACATTATTTGCCTATATTGTCACTTATTCGACGTTTGTTCAAGTTCGTCGCAAATTCCACGTCACATAAACCGACGTTTCAGAGACTCCAGATTCGTCGCAATATCAAGGACATAACCTCGCAATAGCGTCGAAACAATCGTCGCAAAATGACCCAAATATGCTAGTGTGTTTAGTTGAAGTGATAAACAATATTAGCAAGTATTACAAGCACACAAAACGAATTAAATGATATTATCGTCTATCAACATACTACCCACCATGGACAAAAGAAATATTTTTCTATCTTGATATAAACCAATAATATCATTCGATGTTTCCAACTACAAGTGACTGAGGTCATCTCATAAGTGAAAGTAAAAATAAAAGTTCTATAATGCCTAAGATATGTTGAATTCAAGTCTTCAATGACTCTACAATGTAATTGAATAGTATGATTGAAAAAATATCTTAAATCACCTCTACTACAACAATGTGAAAAAACACAAGTGCAAATGTGTCGCTTTAAATAAATAAATAGAAAAATTTGTATCACTTTCTGACTATCGAGAAGAAACTTATTTCTTTGAGTAACACAACATGTTATTATCTCACCCACCCACAACCTTGCTGATCAACCACCAAATAATTAACAAGTTCCACTACAATGGAAATGTCCCTACCAAGAAGGTTTTGAGCAATGAGGTCTTGGAAATTGAGTATTCTACAGGACCATTAGGTTGAGGAAAATCCATGTATTCTATAGGACCATCAGGTCGAGGAAAATCCATGTGTGTGTGTGTAAAGTATTATTGTGTAATAGTATAATCTCGAAACATGTTAAGGCGAACATGGAAGGGAATGCGCTCAAACCATGTTTATCTTTGCCTTACATTTAAAAACTATCTTTAGTTGAGGTGAAAGTGTTCTTAGTTATCGTCAGGTCATAGTGTCAATGTGCCTCACTAATTTTTTTAGGAAGATAGTTATTATGATCTTTTGATACCTTTTTGTAAGTTTCTAATGGATTTTTAATACTAAAGGAGAATGGTTGTCAGATTATTTGGTCGTGTGTTTGAATTGATTTATTGTTGATAGGCCTGGACCCCATATTTGTTCCTCTAGTTGTGTAGATAATCTATTCTCTATCACTATCTTTTATTATGTGGTTGTAATTACAAATGACGTGGAAAATCTAGTTCATAATTCTCCATCAGTATTTGTTGTGTTCCTTTTGCATTTCCTATTTTTCTATGGATTCCAAGTGTTTCAAGCTCTTGAATATATTTTACAACACAAATTTGATAACCTTCCATTTATTGTTATACTATAAACGTTTTTTTAACTTTGAAAAGATTTAAACATATATAATTTCTCAAAATTTAATTTAAAATGACTTTGAAATTCAAAATCATTTTAATCTTATTATTTACTTTCATACTATCATCTCAACTCATCCTAGTTTTTGTAGCTATGAGTAGTATGCCACCATTGAAACAAGCATTGTCGTTATAACAAGCAATTCAAGGCAACCCTGCATTGAGAACTAAACATAGTCGAAGAAGGCCAATACATGGGATCGCCACTTGTCTATACCATAGGGTCCATATCCTTTCAACCATTATGCACACATGAATTTCAAACTTCCATGCCCTTTGTGTGAAGGCATTATCCAACTGGGGCTTTCACCCTTCACCCTTTGCATGGCGAGTACGTTGCATGCTGCATGCTTTTTCTGCAGCCACATGCATACTATACAACTTGACAAAGGAATCCTACAACTCATTTAACTTTGAGATAAAGGAGCAACTAGAAAGAGTCATGCCTCGTTACAACTTCAATCTTGTCTGGGGGGAAAGGGTGTAATTGAATACAATGATTATAATGGATTGAATATTTCCATTATTGCTAAAATTTTAGCATAACAGTGAACCAAGTACAAGACACATAAACCAAGTTGATAGGTTACCCAATCCCATTGTCCATAGTAGCACCTGTACCAAAACCATCTATGGTGGAGAAAGTAAGCACAATAGCAGGTTGTGTAATTGTGTATTTAGCATACGTGTTGGATCACTAGATTTCATTGGTGTGCTTTCTATCTATATAGTAGAGTGAGTTTCTAGGAATGCGGTGTCTAGTGTGGCTCTACTTGCTTCTTGAGGTAAATAATTCCCATTCATTGGGAAATCACATAATTGAATCGTACTCCCTCCACTTCGAGCATGAGATTTTATACCAATATATAGATGGAACATGTGAGTTGTGTTACAAACCAAGCATGAATTTATCCTCCCACCCCCAATGAACTCCCAGTTATTACAATATGTGGAGGGGTAAGAGCACTAATATCTCCACTAGCATTCCATGGTGCTTAAGTTTTAGCCTTAGTGCAGTGTATCTAGAGTGCTATAGAAGAGGAATGAGCGGGGAAATGTTTGACCTCCTCTGCCTTTGAGTCTGGACATTCATTTGAGCATGCACAAAAAATTGATAAATCATTTGGCCTCCTCATCAATTATCGAAGAGAAAGGAGTTGAAAAAAAGGAATCAAGGTCCGAGGCAGACATGGGTTTTATTGGGGCCACTATCCTCTACTAGGGTAGGGTTTCAACTATTGCTAGGGTTTTTGATACTTTTGGGTTTATCTTCATTCCAGATCCCAGCACGGAGGGCTATGCCCCTTGGCCCTTCCCTCCTCATCCTCTTGACATTGATGCCTTCCAGTCTCTAATATCCTCCTACAAAAAAGTGGCGAAGAAGGCCCCTTCATGTTTCGTCAAGAAGCTAAATGATATTCTGAAGATGCTCATTCAATCACCCTCATCTTGTCCATTTGCAATCCGCCTAGCTGAAAACAGAATCATAGGTCAATTTACAGGGTTATGGATTTCCCCCAGGTCCATGAATCAACGGCTAGAACTAAATTGGAAGAAAAAGATTCAGAGTCATGTGTCCTCAAATTTTTTTGGTAAAGGTTTCTTTACCTTCCTGTTTGAAAACAAAGAAGATCGAGATTTGATTTTCAGAAATAGCCCATACTTCATGGGAGCAAGGGGAATGCATTTGAACAAATGGACTTCTGATGTCAGTCCAGAAAATTATATCCCCTCTATTGTTCCAGTATGGGTTTGTCTCCCCTTTCTCCCGCTCCACTATTGGAATGGTGAAATGATAAAAAACATTGGCAATTCCCTGGAATGATGATCGTTGTTGTTTGTATGAGTTGAGCTTTGGAAATGTTGATTCTTCATGTTACTACAGCCTATGATATTCATTAATGTTAGTGCTTGGTGTTCTTATCACACCTACGCAACAAACATGTTAGTGAAATTCCATGAAGGGCAGTTTTGAGAAAGACAAAAATACTAAATCTACGATTTTATTACACCACATACAAACAAGTGGAAGGAAATAGGGAGCAATGCAACAATTAAAAAGGTGAAGGGCTTAATAACTATCCTATATACTAGACTATATGCTTGAAAGACTTAATGGTTATGGTAAATCATAGCTAGCATTTTAATGGACATATGATTTAATTGAGTTATGTGGTCGATATACATATGTTATCTTGGATATTATGATGTCGGTGGCTCAATTGACAAGGTAATGGACGTAGATGGTTATGTGATTCTGTTTAAGTTATATAATGTGAAATGGGATATGGTGATCACGCTACTGGATTTTAGTGTGGTGATGGTTTCGATACATGTTGGATTAATCATGTTAATGGAGAATTTGTTGGCATGTACTGTTGAGTAATGAGATATGGGTGGAGGTGAAGTACATTTACTGCACGTCACCTTTACACTTCCTGTTGGACCCCACCCTAGTCGGGCTATTGTTCGATCTTGTTGTTGTGGTTATGCTCCGAATTTTTAGCAGGGAAGGAACCGCTCTGCCAGCTCTCATTTTAAGGAATTCAATTCCATTTGTGACTCTGCTCTGGTTATGAAATGATTATTGACTCAGGTGTATGGGTTTGTGTTTTCCTAAGTGTTACAACTGTGTGAATTTTTGGTTCTTGAATGAAGAGTGGATGGTTCTTCCTGTAATAATTTTTGAGTTTGTAGAGGTTATTGGTCTTCCTGGGTGATAGCTCTATGTTACCATTGTTGGTTTAGTTGGAAGGTTTTTGTTTAAATCTTGGGTGGATAGCTATCCTTACGCACTGTCACTAAATCCATTCTCTGGCTTTCATGGGTTTAATGGTCGAACATTTTATGCGTCACTATGTGTGTTTACTTCAGCATTTTCCACCACTAAAGGTTACAAAGTGAGTGTTTTGTTCTTAACTCTGCCCTGTCCTCACCTTTTGTTTTGGCCCCCTGTCATGGATTGTTGCATGTCTACAAATGAGTCATGTCTCTCTCTGTGAGCACACCCTTGGCCTTGAAAGTTCCACCATTACGAGGAGTTGGCTTCGTTCCCCTGGTGATGGCTACTAGGAAAACCCTTAACCCTCCAGTCTAGATTTTTATAGAGGATATTGTCATGCCTGTCAAGTTGTTACGGGTTTTTGTGGATTAAATGAATGGTCATTTACCTTGGATACAGACTCACCCAGTTGGTCGTATAATAGTCATGTTGGTTTGGCATTTGGCTACTGCTTCTGTTATAATAAGGATAAACCCTTCGTTGCAAATTGCACTTTCAAAAGATACAATCACCCTCCTTATGTTAATAGCTCAGTATTGTTAATGGAAAGGGCCTCTTCCCTGATTGGATTGGATGTGTGGGTATGCATATCTACCATGGCTTGTTCAGTTGATTGATTTTCTACAATAGTGGTGAATTGTTTGGTTGATATATAGTCACTGATATTTGTACTAATAATTATTCGGATGATAGTTGGCATTGGTTACAAATGATTGGTGTTTCTCACACATGTTGCGTTGTGTGTATGGTGTTTTGTAAAAAGAAATATTGAGCATGGTAACTTTGGTTTTCTTGGGGCCGAATGATTATTGAACTGGATAACTATAGAAAGTATATCCACTACATCCTTGTGCTTGTTAGTTGTATAGGGCTAAGTGTGCACAGTATAGTAGATCATGGTGTGACCAAATCGAAGCAATCTTATATTGAATCGATGGCTCAGTCGATATGTTGGGTTATTACTGTGACTGTGTATTTTTTGTGTTAAGTGAAAATTTTGCATCGTGGTGTTTGTTGCTTGCGCACTGGGTATAATATATATGGCTTGGGTGCTCACACTCAGGGTTACCCACAGACTTTTGAACATAGTTGATTGCAACCCGATCATTTGTTGATACAGGCTTGTTGTTGATCCCTTGTCGGTTGGCTAGGTGGCCTAGTTTTTTCAATCACATTAGATCGTGCTTGCACAGTGATGGGTTTACACTTGCATGATTGAATTATTCAACACATATCTTGTGTTGGGTGGTGGCTATTGTCTGTTTAATTGTCAATTCAAGTTTTGGCAATTTGATCTTGATTTTGGGTGTCTGTCCTTATTTATTTAACAAAGGTCGTTACATTCAAATGACAGACCCGATGGCAATGATACTATGACTTCATTGTTATTTTTGGAAATATGAATCGGGGTATATTTGTTGATTATAGGCAGTGGTTGATTTTGAATGGTTACAGATTGGAAATGGGTACTGTTTGAAAACTGTTATGAAATGAAAGGAACATAACCCCTTACAAATTTTGTGGACTACATACTGTCTTGTGGTGACACTGTGTTGGGTATTTGATTATGAATAGAGAACTAGTTAAATGCACAGAAACTGTTATTTGGTCAAAATGAATGATGGTTGATGCACCTTTTTCGCATAATGCTTTATGGATCACTTAATTAATTACATGAACAGTGATCATTTTTTTATCCTTCCATGATTTTCATTTTCCACTAATTACAAATCCTCTCATCTTCCCATTTCATTTTTCCACTCCTTGTTCTGAGATTATTTACAGTAAAGAGAATTTTTGTATTAAGGTAGTTGAAATTGATAGTGACTTGTGTGGATTACAGTGATGTTTTATTGGTTTTATTTTCAGTTGATTGTTGTTATCATTGAGCAGTGACCATGTTTTTTCCCCCTCATTCTATCATATTTTCTCTCGATACAACCCCCTCACATATCCCAGAACCCTTTTTCACCCCCCTTCTCATTGATTAATAGTAAAACAATTTGTATGGATTGGATTACATGAATCTGATGCATTATTGAGCCAAATCTATTTCATATTTTTAAGAGTTATCGTGTATGCTTATTTAAAATACTATTTGCTAATTGATCACTCATGCAGGATGAGTTTTTTCAGTCGAGGTAGCCATGGCCAAGGAAACAGAGGTGGAGGTAATTGGAACCGAGGCTCAAGAAGACCCAGGTTCTCCATACATTTTGACGTTGATTCAGAAGAGCTTGGCCAATTGTTTCACTTCAGATTCTTTAATTGGATTGGGCAGGGAATAGTCCAACCTAGGCCTGAAAGGCCTCCTTTACAAGCCCCACAATCCCCCGGTATCCCTATAATTCCTCATGTCTCCTTACCACCTGAGATCACTGAAAATGATGGATGGTAGGAGATTTTACGCCCGACAGTCTCTCAACATCGTGGCTATCCCAACTTGTCTTTTCCTGCTCCTCCGCCTTTGAAACCCATTGTCCAAGATGCCCATAACCACTCGCCAGTGCAATCCTCCCATCCTAGAAAGAGATTTAAAATTGAGGCTCACCATGCACTTGATAAAGGAAAAGTCGTTGTCTCCCCCTCCTCACCCTCCAATGGTTCTAAAAACCTTTGTCTTCTAGGATGCATTTGAGGGACGATTGTTCCCATGTGATCAGCAAGATTAAGCCTAAAGGCTCTGCACAGCCAAAGGCAAATTCAAAAAAATCAAGAGATGACAGCAACAACCAAGGAAGGGTTGCATCACAAACTGGGAAATATGGATTTTGAGTTTTTTTTATTATATCTATTGTTTTATGACAGTTGACTCAGAAATATTTGGACATCATGTTTATTTTGGATATATGAGTATTATTTTTGAAATAATTTCAAATTTCATGAGTTTAAATTACCAAAAGTAAATATGTTGATGGGAGGCACAAGGAGGTGTGTTTTGCTTAACTAATGGTTGTGTTATGATTGTTATGATTGTTATGAACCAAAAGGAGCCACAAGGGGTCCCACCTACTAGTTATTATTTATTTATGACCCTTATTATAATTATTACTCTTCCCCCTAACTAAAGTTAGTTGAGTCTTTTAATTAACTTAACTAATGAATTGGTTCAACTTCTTCAACCAATTCTAATCTCTTAAAAGCAAAAGGAAAGAGAGGAACAAGAAGAGGAGAGAAGCATAAGCATGCTAAGGTTTTCTCTTTGAGTTATGTTGAGATAGTTCAGTTTTCAATCATTCATATATTCATCACAGCCTAATTCTCTTTTCTGATAGTAGGGTCTTATTATAGACAGCAATATTCAGGGTTGAATCAAATCATTTAGACACTTGTTTTTCAAACGTGTTGATCTATCTTTGATAGTCTGTGTAGACTTGTTTGTTTGTGAATTAATTTTCATGACTAATAAAGGCTATTGTGCAGAGTCAAGTGGGAAGCGATCTATGGAAAGTTGATCCAGCTTTTAGAGTTCATTTTTTGTTTTCTGTCAAAGGTCCTTTTGTATGTTCCATCGGGGATGTCTAAGTTTGTCTTTGGTCCAAGATTTTTGTATGAGATTTTGTAAAGAAAATGACTCTTTGGTGAATTGGAATGAAATAAAGGATTGCTTTATGTCTCAATTGTCTTGATTATCATATTGGTGTCTTCACTTTTTTTCTTACATTTATTTCAGCAACTGTTATATCCATAAAATTACATAAAAAGTGAATTTCCAGCAAGTTTTTTGTTGAGAAAAGACTAGCCTAAGCACTCGTAATTAATACTTGTGAGTTAGAATGTTATTTTTGTTGGCTATAAACATAGGGTGATATTCCCGTCTACTTTTCTTTAGCCGAGTAAAGTCTGAAAACACTTGAGTAAGATCATTTCATATGTTTTCCTCAACATTTATTTGGTGACCATACTGGGGTGATCCTTGATATCTCTCCGATTAATTTTTATATTTGATTTTTCATCGATACATCTTTCTTTTCTGAATTTGATTATTTGACTGTTTTACTATTGATGGTTGTTCTTGTTGTAAGGAAGCCCAATCTTGAGCCCAGTCTCCAAGACCAGACCAGCATTGCTTTGAACTTATTTCATATTATTTTAAACATTGCTAGGACCTATGTTGAGCTTATCCGTTCTTGGGAAGTAATTGAACGAGATATTAGTGTTCAAGAACAATGGGAAGCTAGACGTAGGCACCCTAGAAATCAACAGTAACCTTTTGTTTCTTCAGCTTTTCCCTTCCTTTCATGACCTTAGATTCATGTACTTCCAGAAGAAGGAGAGGCTTGTCACCTAAAATCAATCCTATTATTGAAATAGGAAGAAGAAACATAGTGTTATATATCCAACAAAGTGCTCTAAGGAGGACTTTATCTTATTCATCCATATCGTCTTTCTTTCTTTCACCTATCACCCATAAGATGACATCTAGTGGTGGCTCTGATGGCACTAGAAGTGCTCCATCTTCCCAATCGTCATCATCATCGGTGATTGGTAGCTTGTACAGCCACCATATCCTTGTCCAATCTACAACAAACCCCGCCAAAGTCATTAAAACGTATGGGATTTTTCAGTTCGAAGAAGATTCCACAACCACAATGTGGCATGTGTCCTCTCCTCTTAACCTAGCACCTGCTACTCACCCACTTCCGAAGTTTAAAGAGCATTTGCCTAAGTTTTTAGGAAATAACACTATCAGCACCTATGAACACCTAGTGGCATTTTCTAATGCTTGTCATAACATAGGGGCTAACGACAATGACATTTGCATGCGCTTGTTCATCAATTCCTTGGAAGGAAAGGTTGTGGCCAACTTTTTTCACCTTCCTCCTAAGATCCTATCTACTTGGGAGGATTTGATCTATTCATTCCGATCCACTTATGGGCAATCCAAAAGCCCTGCCGAGAAGCTAAGGGAATACAATAACGTCACTTTTAAGTATGGTGAGACCATCAAGTCTTTCAACTTGTGTTTCACCAAGTTGTACAATCAGATCCCTGAACTTATCCGCCCTCAGAACCAAGCCGCTTTCATGCATTACTACAATGCATTGCCTTCTCCCTACCGTCATAGGCTTGAAGAAAAGGACATCCATAATCTCGGTTCCGCTCTGCATACTTGCTCATAGTATGAAGAACAGCTTGAAAGAACTGGCCTTCCCCAGGGAGAATTAGTTAGGCAGATAGACATGTCTGCTCTCTTACAACTAGTATAAGATATGAACAAGCGTATGATAGCATTTGAGTGGAAGGGTACCGTCTCTCCTCCAACCCTTGGACCCTCATCCTCTTATGCACCCCCCTTTAAAAATCCATTTGAAAACAATTTTCAGCCTAAGTCTATCCTGCCTCGGAGTTGGTGTAACTTTTGCGAGGAACACCATGAAGAAACCACATGTGAGGTAAGGAAGAGTGCCAGAGATAAAATCTTTGGTAAGAGACCAGAAGCTACTATCGTTTTCCTAGACTTTGCGGAGCTAGAGGATGTCATGGTTATCAATACTAGAAATAAAGCCTATGCTCCCAAGGGAAATTTGATCCTCCCCACAGTTCTTCTAGCCCGAGCTCATCCTCAACCACTGTTGCAACCCAGGTTCCTAAAATTCCTAAGAGTCAAGGAATCACTCCCCCTCCTCCCTCTTCCAAATACAATATCTTGAATCAATTGGCCAACATCAAAGCAGATGCAACCCTCCTAGACATGGTCGTCGTCCCTGAACAACAGATGCATCTGAAACAATTCATGGAAGTAAAATCTTTTGTTATAGTCAATATTTCTGAAGAGGTAGACGAAGAGGATTCTTCTGTAAATAAATTAGGTGTACATAACTTTAGATACCCTGTAAAAAAAAAACTCTTTCTATATTTATGTAAAGATCATGGATAATATTGCCCATTGTTGCCTCATTGATGGCGATTCGAGCCCAAGTGTGATGTCGAAGATTGTTATGGAAGAGCTAGGCTTGTCTTGTACAAATGAAAACCCCCGAAGCATTCTCTCTTATAATAGTCTAAAAAAAAAACCATAGGTGAGATTAAGGATTTAACCTTGGTTTTATGCGCCCATCCTGAGATAAGGACAACCCTCAGGATTTGGGTGATTGATATGCATGTAAGAAATTACTCAATTATTTTGGGAAGAGATTGGCAATCCCTAACATGTGGCTACCTCTCACTCGACAGGACACATTTATCCATTCCTCGGAATGATAAGAACATTATAGTCCTTAGAAAGGGAATAATTTCACCCTACATAGAGAGTGTTTCATAGGCTAGTGTAAGTTATATCGAAGAAGACCTAGGAGTGTATTCCATCTTTGTTGAAGAGGATAATATTCCTTTGGAAGGAATTGATCTAGATGATGAATTATGGCACATGCACTTTGATGGTTCACACTGTAACGAAGGTAACGGGGCTAGTATTATATTGGTTTACCCTGCAGGAAAAATTCATAATCTATCATACAGGTTGGAGTCTGCTTGTACAAACAATGTTGCTGATTTCGAAGCTTTAATGGTATGCATTGAGAACGCACTTAATCTTGGTTGTGGTCACCTTTCAGTTTTCGAAAATTCTAAGCTTATTGTGAACCTAATACATAAGATGTGCTCTCCTAGAAACAAGCTGATGGAACGATACTCCCAAACTGTTTGGGCACTTGTCTTGAACCGTCTATCTTTCAACATCACTCATTTTAAGAAGGAGTTGAATTCAATAGTTGAGCGGTTATCTATCTTTGCAGCCTCTCCTAATCAGTGACTCTTGCCTCACAGGCCTGATTGTGATTTTCAATATCTACATTACCCATATGTTCATGAAAAGGAAGGATCTTGTAAGGCCATCCCTAACGATGAGAGAAATTGTGTTTTCCTTCAAAATAAACCTCTTGAGCTCGAAGAGATTGTATCCATAGAAAACGATGAGATTCTTGAGGGCTTGACTCCTCTTGAGAATTCGTTTTCATTGAGTGTTGTAGGAAACAAAGAAAAATAGAAATATGAGGAGTTACAAAAGAAAGTGGTTGAAACCATCATCCCGAACATTAGGACGCCTAAATATTCAATGGATGTTAAAATAAATGTCCAATGTTCTGCTAAAGAAGAGATGGGGTCCACCGGGCTACTTGGTGAATCTCAAAATATTTTTGCTTGGTCTTATGAGGATATTCATGGTTTTGATTCTGGTCTTGTTCAGCATATTGTAAAGCTAGTTGGGCAAAAACAAGAACTTGTTAATTCTACACTGAAGGCACCCTTTTGAAGGGGGTTGAAAGATTTCTTAAGGGTTGGGATATTTTTTTCAGTCCACCTTGAACGGGTTCCAAATCGGGTACCTGCTTCAAAGATCACAGATCATAACAGATCCTGTGTTCATCTTTGCACCCTCAGTCGGTATATTATGAGAAACCTTTCTCCCCCCCTCTATGCAAGAATGGTTCTGCAACACGTTGTAGAGTTACAATTGAATCCCATACCTGACAGTTTGTTTGGTTACAGTAAAATCAAGGTAGAAAGGGAAATGTTTCACAAAACCACTCTTACTACAAATTGTGATACTATGTCTTACAACTGCCTACCTTTTGGATTATTTGATGCAAGTATCACCCTTAAAAGGCCTATGCACACGGCTTTCAATGAATTTGTCAGAATCCACACTTATCTTGATGATTTAATCGTATGCGTCAAAGGGCTAATAATGACACCAGAATTTCAAGTGTTGGGTCATTTCCAGATTACTTGTGTCTTGGACACTAACTCATAAATTTTAAAAGAATTACAAAGATAATGGTTTTCCTACAGCACTAACAGTCCTGGCTTGAAGTATTGTGAAGGACCAGTGTGAAAGGGTTCTGATGCTGATTGGATTTATGTATACTAGTAGCCTAGCTCTTCTTTCAAATTTTTGCGCTTCTTTTCTCTACTTTATAGTACTTTGATTTCTTCTTTCTAAGTTAAGTTTTTTTCCTGTTGCATTGCATTTTTGTCTTTTATTGTTGTTGTTTTAGTTTATGCAGTTTTACTTCTATCATGATTTGGTTTTTTCTTATCTTTAATCATTTTGGTCAAATAGGGTGTCGGATCAATTTTTCCACAGTGACACTCCTGCAAATCATTGTTATATAATAACAACCAAGCTTACACAGATGTCAGGATGCTCCTCTGAAGGACCCTTGAAATTGTTACATTTTTTCACTGTTGTCTTATGAAGAATCGGTTATCTCCCACTTCTTCTTGAGATTTCTTCATCCATCGAGATTTTAAGAGCAAGTCTAAAAGTTTTCCTCCTTAAAAGTTAAAGAGCATATTCCAGTCAAATGATTATGCATACAGTGGTAAAAACCCCTCATACTTAACACTTTTCATGAATTATTTCCAAATTCCTGGTTATCTTTCCATTAAATCCGCTCACTTCCCCCTGTTGCATAATCATCTGAGTTTTTATCTTCTTGACCTATTGTTCTTGGTCTGCGAAACCATGAGTTCTGAGGTCTAAATTTGTTGGAAAAAAAAATTCCCTGTGGAGTCGCCAGTTTGTTAACGATTAAAAACATCAACGTAGTTTTGCCCGCAACGTGTTGCTAATGCCTATTATTATAAAACTAAATAATAATAGTAGGTGGGACCCCCTTGAACTGTTGAAGAACAAATCTACTCATTTGTTTAGGTTGCGATGATGTGCGACACGATTTAAGTTGGTTGATGAGATATCGTTGTTCTTGGTATGCATTGAGATTTTGAAATGTTGATTCTTCATGTTACTACATCCTATGATATTCAATAATGTTATTGCTAGGTGTTCTTATCGCACCTACACAACAAACATGTTGGTGAAATTCCATGAAGGGCAGTTTTGAGAAAGACAAAAATACTAAATTTGTGATTTTATTACACCACATACAAACAAGTGGAAGGAAATAGGGAGCAATGCAACAGTTGAAAAGGGGAAGGGATTAATAACTATCCTATAAACTAGACTATATGCTTGAAAGACTTAATGATTATGGTAAATCATAGCTAGCATTTTAATGGACATGCGATTTAATTGAGTTATGTGGTCGATATACATATGGTATCTTGGATATTGGGATGTTGGTGGCTCAATTGACAAGGTAATGGACATGGATGGTTATGCGATTTTGTTTAAGTTATATGATGTGAAATGGGATATGGTGATCACGCTATTGGATTTTACTGTGGAGATGGTTTCGATACATGTTGGATTAATCGTGTTAATGGAGAATTTGTTGGCATGTATTGTTGAGTTAATGAGATATGGGTGGAGGTGGCATGCATTTACTGCACATCACCTTTACTCTTCCCGTTGGATGCCACCCTAGTCGGGCTATTGTTCGATCTTGCTACTGTGGTTATGCTCCAAATTTTTAGCATTGCTTGACCAACTCTCGTTTTAAGGAATTTGATTACAGGTATGTCTTTTTTTTTTCCATTTGTGACTCTGCTCTGGTTATGAAATGATTATTGGCTCAGGTGTATGGGTTTGTGTTTTCCTAAGTGTTGCAACTGTGTGATTTTTTTTTTCTTGAATGAAGAGTGGATGGTTCTTCCTGTAATAATTTTTGAGTTCGTAGAGGTTATTGGTCTTCCTGGGTGATAGCTCTTTGTTACCATTGTTGGTTTAGTTGGAAGGTTTTTGTTTAAATCTTGGGTGGATAACTATCCTTACGCATTATCACTAAATCTAGTCTCTGGATTTCATGGGTTTAATGGTCAAAGGTTTTATGTGTCACTATGTGTGTTTACTTCGACATTTTCCACCAATAAAAGTCACGAAGTGAGTGTTATGTTCTTAACTTTGCCCTGTCCTCACCTTTTGTTTTGGCCCCCTGCCATGGATTGTTGCATGTCCACAAATGAGTCATGTCTCTCTCTGTGAGCACACCCTTGGCCTCAAAAGTTCCACCATTACGAGGAGGTGGCTTCATTCCCCTGGTGATGGCTACTAGGAAAACCCTTAACCCTCCAGTCTGGAGTTTTATAGAGGAGACTGTCATGCATGTCAAGTTGTTACGGGTTATTATGGATTGAATGAATTGTCGTTTACCTTGGATACAGACTCGCCCAGTCAATCGTATAGAATTCATGTTGGTTTGGCATTTGGATACTGCTTCTGTGATAATAAGGATAAACCCTTCGTTGCTAATTGCACTTTCAAAAGATACAGTCACCCTCCTTATGTTAATAACTCAATATTTTTAATGGAAAGGGCCTCTACCCCGATTTGATTGGATGCGTGGGTATGTATAACTACCATGGCTTGTTCAGTTGATTGTTTTCTACAACAATGGCGAATTTCACTAATATTTGCACTAATAATTATTTGGATGATAGTTGGCATTGGTTACAAATGATTGGTGTTGCTTAGGCATGTCGTGTTGTGTGTATGGTGTTTTGCAAAATGAAATATTCAGCATTGTAACTTTGGTTTTTTTGGGGCTGAATGATTATTGAACTGGAAAACTATAGAAAGTATATCCACTGCATCTGTGTTCTTGTTGGTTGTATAGGCCAAAGTGTGCACAATATAGTTGATCATGATGTGACCAAATCGAAGCAATCTTATATTAAATCGATGGCTCAGCCGATATGTTGGGTTATTACTGTGATTGTGTATTTGTTGTGTTAAGTGAAAATGTTATGTCCTAGTGTTTGTTGGTTGCACACTAGGTATAACATAGATGGCTTGGGTTCTCACACTCAGGGTTACCCACAGAGTTTCAAACAAGATTGGTTGCAACCCAATCATTTTTTGATACAGGATTGTTGTTGATCCCTCATCGGTTGGCTAGGTGGCCTAGTTTTTTCAGTCACATTAGATTGGGCTTGCACAGTGATGGATTTACACTTGCATGATTGAATTATTTGGCACATATCTTGTGTTGGGTAGTTGATATTGTCTGTTTAATTGTCAATTCGGGTTTTGACAATTTGATCTTAATTTTGGGTGTCTGTTCTTATTTATTTAACGAAGGTCGTTACATTCAAATGACAGACCTCATGGAAATGATACTGTGACTTCATTGTTATTTTTGGAAATATGAATTGGGGTATATTTGTTGATTATATGCAGTGGTTGATTTTGAATGGTTACAGATTGGAAATGGGTATTGTTCGAAAATTGTTATGAAATGCAAGGAAAAGTAAATGAACAGAACATAACCCCTTACAAATTGTGTGGAATACATATTGTCTTGTGGTGACACTGTGTTGGGTATTTGATTATGAACTGAGAACTAGTTAAATTCACAGAAACTGTTGTTTGGTCAAAATGAATGATGGTTGATGCACCTTTTTCGCAGAATGTTTTATGGATCACTTAATTAATTTCATGAACAGTAATCATTTTTTTTTCTCTTCCATGATTTTCATTTTCCGCTAATTACAAATCCCCTAATCTTCCCATTTCATTTTTCCACTCCCTGTTCTAAGATTAATTACGGTAAAGAGAATTTTGGTATTAAGGCAATTGAAATTGACAGTGACTTGTGTGGATTACGGTGATGTTTTATTGGTTTGCTTTTCATTTGATTGTTGTTATCATTGAGCAGTGACCATGTTTTTTCCCCCTCATTGTATCATATTTTCACTCAATATAACCCCCTCACATATCCCAGAACCCCTTTTCACCCCCCTGCTCATTGATTAACAGTAAAACAATTTGTATGGATTGGATTGCACGAATCTGATACATTGTTGAGCCAAATCTATTTCATATTTTTAAGAGTTGTTATGTATGGTTATTTAAAAGACTATTTGTTTATCGATCACTCATGTAGGATGAGTTTTTTCAGTAGAGGTAGCCATGGCCAAGGAAACAGAGGTGGAGGTAATTGGAACTGAGGCCCAAGAAGGCCCGGGTTCTCCATACATTTTGACGTTGATTTAGAAGAGATTGGCCAATTGTTACACGTCGGATTCTTTAATTGGATTGGGCAGGGAATAGTCCAACCTAGGCCTGAAAGGCCTCCTTTCCAAGCCCTGCAAGCCCTCGCTATCCCTGTACCTCCTCATGTCTCATTACAACCTAAGATCCCTGAAAATGATTGATGGCAGGAGATTGTCCACCCGACAGTCTCCCAACATCGTGGTTGGCCCAACTTGTCTTTGCCTACTCCTCCGCCTTTGAACCCCATTTTCCAGTATGCCCATAACCACTCACCAATGCAATCCTCCCATGCTAGAAAGAGATTGAAAATTGAGGCTCACCATGCACTTGATAAAGAAAAATTCGTTGTTGCCCCCTCCTCACCCTCTAATGGCTCTAACAAATCCGTGTCCTCCAGGATGCATTTGAGGGACGATTGTTGATCAGCGAGATTAAGCCTAAAGGATCTGCACATCCAAAGGAAAATTCAGGAAAATCAAGAGGTGACAGCAACAACCAAGGAAGGGTTGCATCACAGACTGGGAAATATGGCTTTTGAGTTTTTTTTATTATATCTATTGTTTTATGAGGTTGACTCAGTAATCTTTGGACATCATGTTTATTTTGTATATATGAGTATTATTTTGAAATAATTTCAAATTTCATGAGTTTAAATAACCAAAAGTAAATATGTTGATGGGAGGCACAAGGAGGTGTGTTTTTCTTAACTAATGGTCATGTTCTGATTGTTATGATCGTTAATAACTAAAAGGAGTCACAAGGGGTCCCACCTACTAGTTATTATTTATTTATGACCCTTATTATAATTATTACTCTTCCCCCTAACTAAAGTTAGTGGAGTCTTTTAATTAACTTAACTAATGAATTGGTTCAACTTCTTCAACCAATTCTAATTTGTTAAAAGCAAAAGGAAAGGGAGGAACAAGAGGAGGAGAGAAGCAAAAGCATGCTAAGGTTTTCTCTTTGAGTTATGTTGAGATAGTTCAGTTTTCATTCATTCATATATTCATCACAACCTAATTCTCTTTTGTGATAGCATGGTCTTATTGTAGACAACAATATTCAAGGCTGAATCAAATCATTCAGACACTTGTTTTTTAGAGGTGTTGATCTATCTTTGATAGTCTGTGTAGACTTGTCCATTTGTGAATTAATTTTCATGACTAATAAAGGCTATTGTGCAGAGTTGAGTGGGAAACAATCTGTGGAAAGTTGATCCAGCTTTTAGAGTTCAATTTTGGCCTTCTGTCAGAGGTCCTTTTGTATGTTCCATCGAGGATGTCTAAGTTTGACTTTGGTCCAAGATTTCTTTATGAGATTTTGTAAATAAAATGACTCTTTGGTGAATTGGAATGAAATAAAGGATTGATTTATGTCTCAGTTGTCTTGATTATCATCTTGGTGTCTTTACTCTCGTTCTTACATTTATTTTAGCAACTGTTATATCCAGAAAATTACATAAAAAGTGAATTTCCATCCATCTTTTTGTTGAGAAAAGACTATAGCCTAAGGACTAGTAATTAATACTTGTGAGTTAGGATGTTATTTTTGTTGGCTATAAACATAGGGTGATATTCCCGTCTACTTTGTTTTAGCCAAGTAAAGTCTGAAAATGCTTGAGTAAGATCATTTCATATCTTTTCCTCAACAGTCATTAGGCTTTAAATTGGATTATGGTCAAGTTATTCCACATTCCTTCAAGTATGATCTACCATATAGTTAATATTTACATGCCAAATAACTATTGGGGAAAAGTAGATTGCTGGAATTCTCTTTTAAATCTAGCATCAATAGATCCTCTTCCAAATCTAGAATTAGTAAGATATTTCAATATCACAAGACATATAAAAGAAAAAAGAGGGGGATCCATTGTATGTGACCATTTTCATGAGAATATGGATGATTTAATTTACCTGATTGATGTCCCCCCTCAAAATGGAACTTCACTTGGAATAACAAAAGGGTTGCTCCTTGCTTCATAGTCGCAAGGTTGGATCACTTTCTGATTAACAGTTCCTTCCTCTCTCATCCAGCATCCTTTTCGTTCAAAATTATCCCTTGCTCTAGGTCAGATCATTGTCCCATCTCCCTCTCCTTTGAAAAGGATTCCAACTGGGGGCCCTCCCCTTTCCGTTTTAACCCCATCTGGTTGGAAAAGGAAGATTTATTCCCCCTTATCTCAGAACTTGGAGCCCAATGGATCACATGGTCCCTAGTGTTTATCTGGGAACAAAATATCAAACTCACAAAATTTGCCATTAAGAGCTGGGAAAAATCCTTTTCCACCCCACACACTTGGAGGTCTTGGAAAAACAAAAAACACTTGAAGCCATACATGAAGCTGATGAAACAAAAGATGTACAACCATCACTGCTACAAAAGGATCAAACAACCAACAAAGAGTACATAAGGGACTTGAGGGATGCAGAAAAAATGTGGAGCATAAAATCAAGAATCCTTTGGTTACAGTCTAGGGACAATAACACAGCCTTCTTCCACAAGAAAGCTAAGGTAAGGAAATGTAAAAATAAAGTTGAGGAAATAAATCTCCCAACAGGGGAAACCATTCAGGACTTCGAAGAAATTAAACAACATGCTTCCAGGTTCTATAGTTAGTTGTACATGAAATGAGGGGAATAGAATGAGGATTTGAGAAACAACTTCATAACACACCTTCCTCAACTAGTCTCAGAAGAGGATAATTGTGAACCCAACAAAAAAGTGGAGGAAGAAGAAATCCTGAAGGCCATTAACCAGTTCAATCTAGACAAGGCATCAGGCCCTGACAGTTTCACCATTCACTTCTTCAAAAGATGTTGGTCCATTATAAAATTTGATTACATAAGAATGATCAGATATGTTCAAAGGTCTCATCGCTTGGGAGGATCCACCAATTCATATTTCTTGTCCCTTCTGCCAAAAGAGAAAGGATCCTTGATGTAGGAGCATCACTCCACCTCAGAAAAGTGCCATCTATCCATCACATTGGTGCGCATTTCAAGGAGGGGAGAGGCACCAACCCTCTCATTTTGCCCTCAATTTTAAATTTTAAATGTAATCAAAGGAATTAAATGTTGTAAGGATGGAAGAGCCAAGTTGATGCCTTTTTATAGGAAGTAGATGGAGTCACCTTTATTAGGCTTGAGTTGGAACATATCTTGAGCTTTTGCCTCAAATCTGAGATGTACATGTTTATTCAATGTAATCTACCTCAGTAGTTAGGCATTTTAAATGGTGATTAGACACCACTAGAGTAGTTGGAGGGAAGTCTCGAGGAGCCCCTCTTTTATAAAGCTTTGTAAGATATGCCTAGTAGAGGTTGTTGAAGGGAAATTGAAAATCATTGTAAGGAGAGGAGAGATCTGAGACTCTGTTGTAGTCCGAGATTGTACACATTGTAAACATACATTCAAATAAATACAAAGAGAGCATTTTTTCCTGTCTATGATTTTTCTGTGCGTCTATGTGTTTAATGAATGTTATCCGTGTGTGTTTATAAATGTATGTTGTAGATGTATGTGATAGGTTTTCATCTGAAGGGTAAGGATAGAATTCACTATATGTCTGAGATTTGTTGAGTTTTTTGGGGTTATTTAGGCTGTGCAAGGAGTGCACAACAGGGTATTGGAAACTTTGTAGTCGGCGTAAGGAGTGCACATATGAACTCTGCTTTGAGTTCAGAGGAGAACTTGCTAGGAAGGAACACCAGAATAGTTCACATACTTAAGAGGAGCCTAAAGGTTACTAAATACCTTGGAGGAGAGATTGTGCAGAGGAGGCACAAAAAGAAGAATTGTTGAAGATTTTGTGAAGCTTTGTCAGGTGGGCATTGAGCAGGTGCAAGTGTGCATAGGAGAACTCTATTTCGAGTTCGTACAGAGGGGAAAGTGTCAAGGAGAAGACACCATAGAGTTTCTGAACACTCTGGTAAATAGATAGAAGAGATACTTCAAAGTTTTTGAACACTCTGAAGGGAAAGCTCAACAAAGAGTGCTTCAAGCAGGTGCAAAGAGTGCACAGGACCAACACGTTCTAAAGTGTTGGAGAAAGTTGAAGGAAATGGAGTTTCTGAACGCTATGTAGGAGAGATCTGGAAGTGGGAATTGAGAAGATGCAAAGAATGCATCAGTGAACCTGAAGAACCAGAATTCAATAGGAAGACCCGTACAAGGCGTGCACGGGGCCAACACTTATATCAGTGTTGAAGAGGTCTGAAGATTTCAAACAGGAAATCATAAGGAGTGTTCCATAAGTAAAGTGTTTCAACTTTACAAAGATCCGGGGGGGGGATAGTGCCTTTGTGCACAAAATCTCAGCGGAGAAGAGGAGAAGGCCGAGACACTTCGAGGTCCGAGCCATAGACAAACTTGAAAGAGTCAGCGCAAAGTGTGTGTCGGAGATGAACCTGTTCCAAGTTGAAAGCTCACAAGGAGAGCACAGAACATGCTAGGAGGGCACTGGATGGCCTTTGAAGAAGGAAGAAGGGTCGAGACCCTTTCTAGTTCTAAGAAAGTTCACAAGCTCAAAAGTGAGAGTGCCAGTTTGCACACAGAGCGCAGGGAGTCACCAGAACCGAGGTCAAATTCCATTGTCAAAATCTCAGGAGGGAGAGCACAAGTTGAGACCCAGCAGTCAGGCTCGCAAGGAAAAATATCAAAGGACGCAGCCTTTGACACATACAATTTTTCCAAAAATTCATAAGAAATTCAAAGCTCAGGAGGAGGAGCAACAACAGTCGTTAGATCAGCTGCGAAGGAGGGATCTGGACCATCGAATCAGAGTCTAGCATAAAGAGGAGTGGTAAAGAGGAGACAAATCACAGCTGTTGGATATAGGCTCAAAGGACCAACTATCATTGGATTTAGAGGTAATGCCACATGACTTAAACCCTTTTTAGTGCACAAGGAGAGCAGACTCGTTGAAGTCCCAAAGTTCTAAAGTCAGTCGGAATCATTCAGAGAGACAGGTGGCGAAGGATCGGAGAGCTTCGGGGGAAGAATCCTTTGGAGGAAAGGTGAGGGCGAAGTACATAAAACTCCAGAGGCCCAAAATCAAGAAGTGGCAAAGTAAATCCAGACCATTGGATTTGGGAGGGATACGTGGTGGACATCTGTACACTTTGGAGGATTGGTCCTTCAGATAATTCGTAAGCTGAGAATCGACCGAACCCAAATTAGATCCGATCCTTTGGATGCCAAGGAAACGTGGCATTGAAATTCAAACTTTAGAGGCTTAGTGCTCTAAAGGTTTTGGTGAAAGGAGTTTCGGAACTCCGAAGGTCAGCGTGCCGAAGCGGATCATGGTTGTTGGTTGTGGAAGGAAAGAAAGTTGTAGATCTCACCCAGGTAAGTTCACAGTTTAGAGTTCAGCAAAAAGGTCACAAGTTTTGTAAAACAATCAAAGCCTGAAGTCGCGAAGTGCCTAAGGAGAGTAAACCCCAGGTCACAGCCTGGGGTCGTATGAGGGGAGGACTAGCACCTACCAGTTTAAAAGCACCAAGAGCATTAGGAAGAGGGCTCGTGGGTTACATGTGACCTGTGCCTTAGGAGAAAAGGGGCATGTGTAAAGTAGTTTTGGGTTCCAACAGGGGCCCAAAGAGCCAATTCGGCTCAGTGTTTTGAACGATCCTAGACCGAGAGGTCACGCAACCCCCAAGAGGGGATGGGGGTTGCATCAATCCTCCTCCTTTGACATATTCAGGCCAATATCTCTTTGCAATGTCTCATACAAAATCATGGCCAAGATCATCTCAAATATAGTGAAGTCGTTGCTCATCTCTTTAATTTTGTCCAATCAAGGGGGATTTGTAGCAGGCAGACAAATTTGGGACAATATAATTTTGGTTCAAGAGGAAATACACTCAAGTCATAACCAAGGGGAAAAAGGAATAGCGATAAAACTAGATATGGCCAATGCTTTTGATAGAGTAAATCATGGCTTTCTTAAGTATGTCCTAAACTTTTTTGGGTTTAACCATTTCTTCATCTCTTGGATAAACTCTTGCATAGCTCACCCTTGGATAACCCCTTTAATCAATGAGAGGCCAACTCCTTTCTTTCAATCCAAAAGAGGTTTAGGGCAGGGATGTCCTATATATCCCTTCTTTATGTGCTAGTTTCAGAACCCTTGAACAGACGATTGGAATGGGAACACCTAAATGGAACAATTTCAGGCCTCCACATAGACAGGGGGTAAAAATAATAAACCACTCTCAGTTTTTTGATGATACGATCCTCCTGAGAGGGACATAAAGAATAATAGCAAGAAGGTTCAAATTTGTTCTGGATCAATTCACTCAGATCTCTGGAGGCCTCATCAATAAAAATAAAATCCAAATATATGCATGGAATATAGATGCTCATAGTCTTATGGGACTCTCTCGGATTCTATCTTTCCCCATATCAGCGGATTGGAAACTTTTCAAATACCTAGGGATGCTAATCTGCCTAAAATCCAACCCAGGAGAATATTGGCATATCATAATTCAGAAAATTAAGGAAAAAATGGAATACTAGGGATTTGGTTAAACCTAGCAGGACGCTTGGTTCTAATTAAATCAACCCTTTCTTCTCTCCCCATTTTCCAATTATCCTCTCTGCTGGCACCAATGGGAAAAAAAAAATTAGCACAACTAATAAGCAAGTTTCTCTGAGAAGGTGGCAAATCAAACACAAAAAATATCACCTAGTCAGATGGGATGTTGTAAAAGTGCCAAAAGACCACAGGGAGCTCGAAGTTTGTGATCCATAACTAGACAATATAACTCTGAGATCAAATATTCTTTGGCGACTAGTCACAGGAAAGAAAGAAAGGTGGAAAACAACAATAGTAAAAAAATATGGTCTGGGAACCATAAAGAGAAGTATGGACTCATTCACTCTCAACATCCTTGGTTCCCTCGTCTAGAAGCTGCTAAGGACTTCAATTCCATTTTTTCAAAAATATTTGCACTGGATCCTAGAAAATGGTAAATCTATCAACCTTTGGAAGGACAAAATTTTAAACCAAAACCCTCTAGAAGAGAAGGAGAAATATATTGGCCTTAGGGAATGGCTGGAAATTCATCAGAAATCAACCCTTTTTGATATATCGGATTGGAATCATGATGGATCATGGAAAAATTGGAACCTTGGGGAAGTCCCTCACCATCTTCAAATTCAATCCTTGTCTCTTATAAATGATCTAAAATGGGCAGCCCCAATTCACCGAATAACACAAAACAATCGTGGTTGGGGTCCCAATGGTTACTCTGTAAAAGAAGGATATCAAGCTCTTCTTTCCCAAACAAATCTCCTAGACAAATCAAACTAGTGGTGAAATATTTGGATCCCAAACGCCCTTCCTAAAATCAACATCTTTTGTTGGACACTTTCTCATGGGAATATTTTAACTAGTAAAAACCTCCAAAAGAGAGGATTCCTAGGTCCCTTTCGGTGTGTTTTCTGTGAAACAAATGGTGAAAGCAAGTTTCTAGGATTGTGAGTTGACAAAGCAGGTTTGTTACACAATATTCATAGGTCTCATCCCAAAGATCAGGTGGATAGCTAGCTTCAGGCCCCTCATGGGTAAATGGAAGAACTATTATCAGGGCTTGTTCCAAGATAAAAAAAATAAAATTAAAAGGCTTTAGAAATGCATCCCTAATTTTTTTCATTGCAAATGTAATGCTCCCCACCTCTTCATAAGAAGAGTCCAAAGACTTAATAGTCTATATGTCCCCGCTAGACTATAGTCCTGTGAGAAAAGGGGGACTAAGAGGCTCCAAAGGGTTCACTTAGGCATAATGTTATAAATTAAAAGTGACTTTGGGATAAAAGAGGAAATAAGTGGAAAAAGGAAAAATGAAGAAAAACAAAGAGTTAATCTTAGGAGATGGTCAATTAACTCAAGTGAGAATTAGATCATAGGTATAAAGGAAAAAGGAGGGAACCTCACTCTTCCTTCTTGACATTTTCACTTTTTCATCTTGAGCTCTAGAGCCAAAGACGTTTTGAGTGTTTTGGGACCACAAACCCTAGAGATCAGCTCGGTGGTGAAAATCCCACCCAAACTGGTCCAAGCTTGGTCACGGAGGTGAAAGATTCCTCCCTCACCATTCTATATCAATCATAGGTGGATTCTATGGGTTTAGAGAGAGGTAGTGTGCATCAATGGGGATTTCTAGCAGGAGGGCCCACTTGAGGATCTAGTTCCATTCGATTTGGAGAGGTGAAAAGGTTTAAGTGGTCGAAACCCATTGGGATATGATTATTGGGCCTAGGGAACCTTCCTTAGCCATTTTGCAGGATTTATTTCCAGCATATTTTTTATTGTGAGCTAGCACAAGTTCTATAGGAGGAGGGCACACTGTAGAAGGAGGATCTATTCATCTGAGGGGTCTAAACACCTCCAATCAACAAGAAACTTAGCCTAGCGGTTTCTAGTGGCCTAATATACAATCTTGGAGAGTTTGGGGTGATTTGGAGAACGGAAAGAGGAGGGATGAAATCTTGGGTAGCTACAGCCACCAATATAGTGCACAACTCAACAGAAAGAGGGGTTTCCAGTCTTGGAAGGACAAGGAATTGATCTTGGGATAATATTCAACATTTTTGCAGAGCCTTGGAGGTTATTATCTTCAGTCTTGGTGATTTTTTTTTGTAGCATCCATTCCATCCTTGATATTTTATCTTCATATATTCATATCTACGAATCTATTGTATTATGGATTATCTACTATCTAATTAAAGGTCAGATCTGACATTTTTGCTATTTCATGGTGTAATATTGTTGATTAAGGTTGGTTTTCATTGATGTCAACCCTTGAAGAAAGCCCCATAGCACAAAGGTTGGGTAATGGACCCAATATTGTTTGATGTAAATATGACTCGTTATTGTCTTGTCATGGTTGATAATAAGTACAAATGGATGAACTCCAAAGTGGTCCCCTTATGGTGAAAGCCCTCATGGGAAGACGCTTTGTGGATTGAGTTATCCTAGAAGTATGGTTAGAGAACCCATGCTTATTTGTGGA
>ML793506.1:272221-285230 GCA_009831015.1 Picea engelmannii
AGTACAAATGGATGAACTCCAAAGTGGTCCCCTTATGGTGAAAGCCCTCATGGGAAGACGCTTTGTGGATTGAGTTATCCTAGAAGTATGGTTAGAGAACCCATGCTTATTTGTGGAATAATGAGATGAAGGTCAGTGAATTTCTCATTGAAACTATCCTATATGTATAGTTCTTGTCATTCCATTTCCATTTGTATGGGGAATGTCACATAACTCCTCACGTTTAGAGAAATATGGCCATGAGAAGTTGGAGAACCCAGGTTTGGGTAATGGACCCAAGTTTGTTTGATGGATAATGGTATGAGTTTTGATATATTTGCAGGTAATACTATTCTATATGGATGTTACATGTCATCCCATTTCTAGTGGTATGTGGAACGTCACATAACTCCTCACGGTTTGAGAGTTATGGCCTTACGAAGTTCAAGGACCCTCTTATGTCATCTAGAAGCCCCAAAAGGTCAAAGTAGTCAAAGTGGTTTAAGAGATTTTAGAAGGTAAATAATAAAGTGAATTGATGAGTGTACTATAATTCAAAGTGAATACAAAATAAATTATTTAAATAATAAATTTAATGGAGAAATTAGAAGTGGGTTAACCCTAAAATAAGGAAAATGGGCAAAGTGACCTAGAAGATGTTTTTAAGGAAGCTACTTGGAGAGTGTAAATAAGAGTCAAGGCTCTCTCATTTAAGACACACTTGAGACTATTTAATACCTATCAGTGTTTGAGGTAACCAAAGGATATCTAAGCCGGATTTCTAAGGGAAGGTGAAGAAAAGAAGGCCAGAGTTCAAGGAAGGATAAATTATTTTGATGATGCTTTCTAAGCTATGTTATTTACAGGTCATCTCACCATTTTCACAATAAAAAAATTTCTAGAATGATTCAGACCATGAAATTGCTACGCCATTGAGGAAACATATCCAAGTATCTTTAGTAAAAAATTCATCATGTGGGTCGTTGTATTTTTGGAGTTACACTTCGTGGAAAATAGGGTTTGTGGCTAGTCCTGAAACTAGTCAAAAATAGGTGTTTTGGGTCAAAACGTCATAACTTCTTCATAACAGATCCAAATTCAATAAGATCAAATGTGTTTGTTATAGTATAGTCTATAGTATGATGTGTAATAGTTTCAGATCGATTCAACAAATATTCTGTGCAGGGGACGCTCTACAAGGTAGCTCTCTAGAATAAGCCAGAATTCAGCAAGGTTGATTACAGGTTGAGGTACAGGTTGATGCATGGTTGATGCATGGTTCAGGTTTATTAATACAAGTTTACAGTTGTATATCTCACAGTGATAGTGTGACAGAGGTTCCATCATTCTACTTCTACTTCAGGGTGGTTGGACGGGGCAACGACAGGTGGTTGTAGCCACCTTCCGGTTGTAGCCAGAAAACATAGGGGGTTGTAGCCTCCTTTTGGTTGTAGCCAGAGAATTGGAGAGTTGGAGCTTCCCTCAGGTTGTAGCCTGAGAAACTAGGGGGTTGGAGCCTCCTTCCAGTTGTAGTTGGAAAACAAAGGAAGTTGGTGCTTCCAATGAATGTAATTTTTCAAGACATATAAGAAAAAGAATTTCATGATTTTCTCCTTATTTGGGTTTCCACGTAAAACACTGGTGTACTGTGTATGTGTGTGATTTTGCATTTCTTATTGCTCATTATTGGATAATAATTCTACATTTATATAACACTTGGATTATTTGAAGAAAAAGGATTATAATTACGCTATTATTGATTCACCTCCCCCCCCCATCCCCCCTCTTAATAATCCAACAATGGGTATCAAAGCAGGTTCTTTCATAAATCATTTTAACCACTGAAAGGTAGATCATGGAGAGTACCAACTTGTATAAAAATGGAATACCATAGTTTGATGGACAGAAGTATGCTTTTTGGAGCATAAGGATGAAGACATATATACAGGCACATGGATTTCAAGTTTGGAAATTAATTGTATATGGATACACAACACCAACAGTTCCACCAACAAATGACAAAGCAGTGAAACTCGGTGAGAATAATTCCAAAGCCAAAAATGAACTTTTGAATGGTCTCAATGATACGGTATTCACCAAAGTTTCACATTATAAATTCGCTAAAGAGATTTGGGACAAGCTTCGAAATATTTATGAAGGAGATACAAAAGTCAAAGAAACAAAGCTTCAAACTTACAGAGGTCAGTTCGAACAACTAAAAATGAAGGAAGATGAGAATATTGCAACCTACTTCTTACGAGTCGATGAAACATTGAATGCAATCATAGGATTGGGAGAAGATATCGAAGAATATGTAATTGTTCAAGAGGTACTAAGATCTCTTCCTATGAGATTTAACCCTAAGATATTAGCACTAGAAGAAAGATCAGATCTAAACTCAATAAGCATGGATGAACTACATGGACTCTTCACAGCATATGAAATGAGAACTGAACAGGAAAATCCAGATGTAAAAGAAGCAGCCTTCAAAGCATCCAAAAGATCAAAGCAAAAGAAAAAGGAACAAGAAAAATATAGCATCAACAATGACGTCTCATAAGATGATGAAGAAGTGGCCAACTTCGTCAAAAGACTGAACAAGGGAACTGACGGTAGGTATAGAGGTAAGCTTCCTTTAATTTGTTTTAATTGTGATGGTATTGGTCATTTTTCTAACAAATGTCCTCATAAGAAAAAGAGAAATGGTGAAGGTTACTCAAACTGCAAACACACATATAAAGGCAAAAGAACAACAAAGAAAGTTTTCAAGAAAAACTTATGCACCAAAGAAGACATATCATCATCAGATGAAGATGAAGTCAGTGACAGTGAGACAAGAAGAGTTATATTCATGGCAGTAAAAGACTATGGCAAAGAAGACTCCGAAGAAGAACATGAAGAAGCCAAAGAAGAATATGAAGAAGTCAAAGAAAAAATTGAAGAAGCAGAAGTTGACTATCGAGAAGAATTAATGTGTGCCATAGAAGTTATCAGAAGAAAAACAAGAAACTACAAGCAGAACTAGACAAGAAAAAAGATACTCGAGAACTAGAACAAATGATCACAAAATTGAAGGTTCAAATAGAAGAACATAAAAGAATTGTTGAGGCACTCAAAGAAAAACTAGAAGAAAAGGATAGGATCATTGTAAACTTGGAAACATAGATTGTCGCACTAAGAAAGGTTATTCAAAAGAAAAATATGCAGAATAGCTCAAAAGTTCTGGATGACATTATCAGTAGTCAAAAATCTCATCTTGACAAGTCCGGACTTGGATACAATCAGACAGTAAAGGGATCAATCTCCAAAACAACAGAGCAAGAAACATGTCCAAAAATTTATGCAGAAACAATCAAACGGGATAGGAAGATATACAAGGAAGATTACAGGGACACTCTTCCACCAAGAAGATTCAGATTTCATAATAAACAACAGACAGATAGGCCTCAAGAAGAAGAAGGATTCATAAGAGCACCTCTTTTCAGAAGATCTTCAACTCTCAAGTATCAAACTATATTTTTTGGTTTATGTTATGCATGTAATAATTTTGGACATAAAGCTGTGAATTGCAGAGCTAACAACATGAACAATAACAACTTTGAGAATCATACACAAAGGGGTTATTCAAGAAGACCTAGTGAAACACAGAGAAGAAGTTACAATAGGTTTGAATCTTTGAGGACTGAAGTGGAATGTTACAAATGTAACAATTTTGGACACATGGCCAAATATTGTATAACAACAGTCCTTCCAAAAGAACCTCAATGGAATAACAACAGTCACAGACAGGAACCTCAGAAAATGACATGGATAAGAAAGCAAGATCGGTATAGCAATGAAGAATACACAATTGCTCTAACATCTAAGCAAAAGAAAAGTGGTTGGTATGTTGACAGTGGATGTTCAAAACACATGACAGGTGATAGAGACAAGTTTCTTACATTACGAAAGGAAAGAGATGGCTCAGTCTCCTTTGGAAATGATGATTCAGCCAAAATCATTGGAAAAGACACAGTCTGAATTGGGAACAAGAATGAAAAGGAAGAAAATGTTCTGCTAGTAGAAGTATAAAACACAAATCTTCTAAGTGTGAGTCAAATGTTTGACCAAGGTCATAAAGTTACTTTCGATTCACAAAAGTGTGAGATAAGAAAAGAAGGTTCAGGGAAATTGGTTGCTACAGCTGCAAGAACTTCAAGCAACATATATGTGTTAAGTGAAATTGAAAATGAAAAGTTTTGTCTAGGAAAGGAAGATGAAAGTTGGTTATGGCACAGAAGAATGGGGCACATACGTTTTGATAACCTTGTCAAAGTCAGCAAAAGAGAAGCAGTCAGAGAAATGCCCCAGATCACGAAACCAACCAACACTTTATGCAAGCATTGTCACAAGGAAAGCAAACAAAGACCAGGTTCAAATCAAAGGAATATTCAACGACAAGACCACTGGAAATTGTGCATATTGATCTAGTTGGACCAACTAAAACAAAGGGCTTAAAAGGTGAGAAATACTTCATGTTATTAGTTGATGATTATACAAGAATGAATGCAGTTTTCTTTCTCAAGAATAAGTCAGAAGCTTTTGAAAACTTCAAGATCTAGAAGGAAATGAATGAAAATGAAATGGATTCAAAAATCAAATGCTTGAGATCTGATAATGGAGGAGATTTCACCTCAAAGGAATTTATGGACTATTGCAGCAATCATGGAATAAAAAGGCAATTCTTCATTGCTAGGACACCTCAATAGAATGGAGTTGTTGAAAGAAAGAACAAAACAGTATAGGAAATGGCTCGAACAATGTTAATGGATTAGAAATTGACAGATATTTTTTGGACACAGGCAGTGCATACAACAGTTCACATTCAAAACAGAGTAATGCTCAGAAACAACACTGACAAAACTCCTTACGAACTATGGAAAGGAAGACCAGCAAATGTAAAACACTTCAGAGTTTTTGGAAGCAAATGTTATATCTAAAGAGAATATGGTGGAATGGGAAAGTTTGACTATCATGTGGACAAAGGAGTATTTGTTGATTACTCAAGTATAAGGAAAGCATACAAGTGTTACAATCTAAGATTGAACAAAGTTGTGGAAAGCATCAACGTAACAATTGATGAAACATACATATCATAATCAAAGGAAGAAAATGGATAATGAAACAGCCCTTAGAAGAAGAAGTTGAAGATGAAAAAAAAGTAGAAGAGGAAGATGAAGAGAATCTGATAGAAGCAGAAGAGCAAGTTCAACAAGTGTCTCAAAAGACACCCAGTAAACGAGTGCGGAAGAATCATCCTTCATATCAAATTATCAGAAATAAAGATGCAGGAATTGAGACTAGAAGAAGAATCTATTCACCAGAACAAACACACCTAGAACTCTTATCTACAATTGAACCAAACTGTTTTGAAGAATCCAGTAAGTATGAATCTTGGAATAAGGCCATGGATGAAGAATTGGATCAAATAGAGAAAAATGACACTTGGGAACTGGTTCCAAGACCAAAGAATAAGAATTTGATCGGCACAAAGTGGGTCTTCATGAATAAATTGTATGAATATGGACAGGTTACAAGGAACAAAGCTAGATTGGTATGTAAAGGATATGCACAGGTTGAAGGAATCGACTTTGAAGAGACATTTGCCCCAGTTTCCAGAATGGAAGCAATCTGTTTTCTTTTAGCTTATGCATGCTCCAAAAATATTAAAATGTATCAAATGGACGTAAAATCATCTTTTCTGAATGGGGAAATTGAAGAAGAAGTCTACATTGAACAACCAGAAGGATTTCAGTTGTCAGAAAATGCAGATTATGTGTGTAAATTAAAGAAGGCCTTGTAAGGTCTAAAACAGGCTCCTAGAGCATGGCACTCTAGACTAGATAAGTATCTGCAGCAGGCAGGGTTCAGAAAAGGAAGTGTAGACAACAACATCTACATCAAGGTAAGTCAAGATAATATTTTATTAATTGAAGTTTATGTTGATGATATTATTTTTGGTAGTGATGATGACAAGTTAAGCCAGAAATTTGCAAAGATATGTAGAATGAATTTGAAATGTCGTTACTTGGAGAACTATCCTTCTTTTTGGGACTTCAGATACGCCAAAGCAACTAAGGAATTTGTATTTCTCAAACCAAGTATATCACAGAAATGCTAAAAAGGTTCAGTATGGAAGATTGCAAACCAGTTATCACTCCCATGCAAACCAGTTGCAAGTTGAGAAAAGATGATGATTCAAAGTCTACATATCAGAGGCAATACAAGTCAATGATTAGCAGCCTACTATATGAGACAGCATCCAAACCATATGTAATGCAGGCAGTTGGACAGGTGGCATGATTTCAAGGAGCACCAAAGGATTTACATGTATTAGAAGTGAAGAGGATTTTCAGATATCTCAAAGTAACAGAAGAGTTTGGATTATGGTATCCAAAAGGAAAGGATCTATCACTTATTGCCTACACAGATGCAGATTGTGCAGGTTGTATTGATGACTGATGAAGCACCAGTGGAGCAGCATTCTACTTGGGTGAGTGTTTAGTATCATGGATAAGCAAGAAAAAATCATTAGTATCCTTATCTACAGCTGAGGCAGAGTACATTGCAGCAGCATCATGTTGTACACATGTTCTTTGGATGAAAAAAACTCTGACAGATATACAGGTTGAGTATTATGAGCCCATTCCAATATATTGTGATAATACAAGCGTCATCGATATCTCAAAGAATCTGGTGATGCACTCCAAGACGAAACACATTCCAATCAAGTATCACTTTTTACGGGAACAGGTTGCAGAAAAGAACATCAGAGTTGAGTATGTGGGCACAAAAGAACAAGTAGCAGACATCTTTACAAAACCACTTCCATGGGAAGCCTTTGAATATCTTCGCCAAAGAGTCAAAGTTATTTCTACTCCAAAATGAATGTTTTTGAATGCTTATCTTATATGTCTTAGATGTACACGAGGAATCACCATAAGAAGACAGTTCAGTCAGGGGGAGCAGCCCCGGATGGAAAGATACCTTGGTCATTGATGACAAAGGGGGAGAGATTTATCAGATGCAGAGGACGGGGGCATGGCTCTAGGGGGAGCAGATTTATCATATGCAGAGGACAGAGGCACGGTTCCAAGGGGATCATGAGTGATATGATTTCAGTATTGCATCAGAGTGTTGTCATCAATGCCAAAGGGGGAGATTGTTGATTAAGGTTGGTTGTCATTGATGTCAACCCTTGTAGAAAGCCTCGTAGCACAAAGTTTGGGTAATGGATCCAACATTGTTTGATGTAAAGATGACTTGTTATTGTCTTGTCATGGTTGATAATAAGTAGAAATGGATGAACTCCAAAGTGGTCCCCTTATGGTGAAAGCCCTCACAGGAAGACGCTTTGCGGATTGAGTTATCCTAGAAGTATGGTTAGAGAACCCATGCTTATTTGTGGAATAATGAGATGAAGGTCAGTGAATTTGTCATTCAAACTATCCTATATGGATAGTGTTTGTCATTCCATTTCCGGTGGTATGTGGAATGTCACATAAATCCTCATGACTAGAGAGTTATGGCCATGAGAAGTTGGAGAACCCAGGTTTGGGTAATGGACCCAATTTTGTTTGATGGATAATGGTATGAGTTTTGATATATTTGTAGGTGATACTATTCGATATGGATGGTATATGTCATTCCATTTCTGGTGGTATGTGGAACGTCACATAACTCCTCATGTTTTGAGAGTTATGGCCTTATGAAATTGGAGGACCCTCTTATGTCATCTAGAAGCCCCAAAAGGTCAAAGTAGTCAAAGTGGTTTAAGAGATTTTAGAAGGTAAATAATAAAGTGAATTGATGAGTGTACTATAATTCAAAGTGAATACAAAATAAATTATTTAAATAATAAATTTAATGGAGAAATTAGAAGTGGGTTAACCCTAAAATAAGGAAAATGGGCAAAGTGACCTAGAAGATGTTTTTAAGGAAGCTACTTGGAGAGTATAAATAAGAGGCAAGGCTCTCTCATTTAAGACACACTTGAGCATATTGAATACATATAGGTGTCTGAGGTAACCAAATGATATCTAAGCTTAATTTCTGAGGGAAGGTGAAGAAAAGAAGGCGGGAATTCAAGAAAGGATAAATTCTTTTGATGATGCTTTCTAAGGTATGTTATTTACAGGTCATCTCACCATTTTCGCAATAAAAAAAATTCTAGAATCATTCAGACCATGAAATTCCTATTCCATTGAGTAAACATATCCAAGTATTTATGGTAAAAAATTCACCTTGTGGGTCATTGTATTTTTGGAGTTACACTACGTGGAATATAGGGTTTATGGCTAGTCCTGAAACTAGTCAAAAATAGGTTTTTCGGGTAAAAAAGTCATAACTTCTTCATAATAGATCCAAATTCAAAAAGACAAAATGTGTTGGTTATATTATAGTTTATAGTATGATGTGTAACATTTTCAGATCAATTCAGCAAACATTCTGTGTAGGGCACGCTCTACAAGGTCGCTCTCTAGAATAAGCCAGAATTCAGCAAGGTTGATTACAGGTTGAGGTACAGGTTGATGCATGGTTTAGGTTTATTGGTATAGGTTTACAGCGGTATATCTCACAGTGATAGTGTGACAGAGGTTCCATCATTCTACTTCTACTTCAGGGCAGTTGGACAGGGCAACGACAGGTGGTTGTAGCCACCTTCCGGTTGTAGCCGGAGAACATAGGGGGTTGTAGCTTCCTTCTAGTTGTAGCCAGAGAATTGGGGAGTCAGAGCTTCCCTCAGGTTATATCCTGAGAAACTAGGGGGCTGAAGCCTCCTTCCACTTGTAGCTAGAAAACAAAGGAATTTGGTGCTTCCAATGAATGTAATTCTTCAAGACATATAAGAAAAAGCATTATGTGGTTTTCTCCTGATTTGGGTTTCCACGTAAAACACTGGTGTACTGTGTATGTGTGTGATTGTTCATTTATTATTACTCATTATTGTATAATAATTCTACATTGATATAACACTTGGATTATTTGAAGAAAAAGGATTATAATTACGTTATTACTGATTCACCCCCCCCCCCCTCTCAGTAATCCAACAAATATCTCTTATATCTTGTTATATGGATGTGATTGCTATTGAATTCTTGTCATTTTCAAACTATTAAAATCCAAATAATATTCATCGCGCAAACTGGGAAGACTAGAACCTACAAAAAAACAAACAACAGAAAAAACTCAGAAAAAACCCTCAGTTTCTAAGTAAATACCAACTTGGGAACATTACAGGAAACTATGGTTGGCAAGGAATTGTTTTGTCTTCCAAAACAAGAGAACTCTCTTCTCCCTTGTTTCCACAAGAGTCGTGACTCAACTATCCAAGTACATGAACTCCAAATGATTTTTCCAGGAGTACCTGACCAAGTTAAACTCAGAAGAGAAAGCATGGGTTTCAAAATTTAATCTCTCCCAAGTCCTTCATTCTAATGTTTTACAGTGAGCATGTAGGCAGCTTCAATTTTTATCCTCAACCCTTGACTCTTGGCTTTCAATCTAGAAAATACACACCTTTTGTTTCGATGGTGCTTCAAAGGGAAACCTAGGGACCTAGGGGAGGCAGGTGCGGGGGGGGTATTGTATTGGCCTAGAGGACACAGAAGTTTTGAATACTACTGGAATCTAGGAATCGCCACCAACCATAGGGCATAAGTGTATGCTATGTATCAGGGAATCCAATTAGTCAAGCACAGATAAATCTCAAGTTTCAATATAATTTTGCAATTCAAAAAATTTGATCAGAATTTTTATTTGAAAATCCACGCCAAAGGATACATGATTAAAGAAATATTGGATCATATTAGACTCTCTCTAATAAAACTCCAAGTGAACTTATTTCATGTGGTTAGGCAACACAACACAATGGCAGATGAAATGGACAACTTGGAAATAAGAAAGGCCCAATGTTTTATGTGGGATGGTGGTATGGAGTCTCTTATCCCCCCCTGTAATGAGTAAGATATTCAAGCCTAATCCCCTCCCCAATGACCTAATAACAAAGCTTCCACCCCATCACCTTTCACACGTCTTTTTAGTGAGAACGCGTGAAAAAGGATTGAGCCACCTCAACATGCACTCACAATGTCTTGGGTTAAATAGGCACGCGAACATTGGGTTCATTAATCCAACAAGGAGATCTCGACTCCGTGTGAAGTCTTGTGTCTTGTATCATCACCTGTACCATCATAGGTGTGTAGAAATAGATCTATCCTATGTGGCCCTCACCTCAAACCCTGGAAATGCACGGTCGATGCAGTGGGATATGGTAATTCAAGCAACATACATAAGCCTGAGCGTGGAGCAAGTGAACGAATGTGAGCGAATTTTCAAATCCCTTATTCAAGTACATTCTTGTTTCAATTTTGGTTATTACAAGCATAGTACATCGAGTATTGTCATGATGAGCAACAAAGGTGGTAGAAAGGTTAAATTGGGAAACATAGGTTGTCAGACAGTTGGCTTAGGTTGATGGACAGTTGGTATGAATTGTTGGTTTTCATTGATGTCAACCATTGGAGATTGATATTATAGATTGATGTCAACACTTAGTGATTGATATCAACCCTTGGAGAAAGTCCGGTAGCGAATTCCGGTAGCACAAAAGTTTGAGTAATGGACCCAAGGTTGTTTCATGTATAATGGTATGAGTTTGATATATTTGCAAGTAAGACTATTCTAGATGGATAGTACATGTCATTCCATTTCTGGTGGTATGTGTAACATCACATAACTCCTTACGGTTTGAGAGTTATGGCCTTACGAAGTTGAAGGACCCTCATATGATTGGCTTGAAACCCCAAAAGGTCAAAGAAGTCAAAGTGCTTGCAAAGAAGAAATTATTTAAATAATAAAGTGAAGTGACAAACTCAAAGAGGATTATTGAAATAATAAAGTGAAGTGACAAAGTCAAAGAGGATTATTTAAATAATAAAGTGAAGTGACAAAATCAAAGAGAATTATTTAAATAATAATGTGAAGTGACAAAGTCGAGGAGGATTATTTAAATAATAAAGTAAATAGAGAACTTTCTAATTATGGAAAGTGGTTATAAGAAGGCTAACCCTAAAATGAGGAAAATGGGTTAAGTGGTCAAGTGGCTATTGGATACATGGACAAGTGGAAAATTGGGCAAAGTTGGACATAGGTGACTATGTGGACAAAGTGGCTTAGAAGATGCTTCTAAGGAAGCTACTTGGAGAGTATAAATAAGAGGCAAGGCTCTCTCATTTTAATCACACTTGAGCATATTGAATATATACAAGTGACTGAGGTAACCAAAGGATATCTAAGCCAAATTTCAAAGGGAAGGTGAAGTAAATAAGGGCAAAATTCAAGGGAGGATAAATTCTTTTGATGATGCTTTCTAATGTATGTTATTTACAGGTCATCTCACCATTTTCGCAATAATTTTTTTTATAGAATGACTCAAACTGTGAAATTGGGAGGCCATTGAGAAAAAATATCCAAGTAATTGTGGTACGAATTTCATCTTGTGGTTCATTGTATTTTTGGAGTGACACTCCATGGAAAATAGGGTTTGTGGCTAGTCCTGAAACTAGACTAAAACAGGTGTTTCGGGTAAAAAAATCACAACTTCTTCATAATGGATCCAAATTCAGTAAGACAAAATGTGTTGGTTATATTACAGTCTCTAGTATGTTGTGTACAATTTGAAGATCCATATAACAAATATTATGTGCAGAGCATGCTCTACAAGTTCGCTCTCTAGAATAAGACATAATTCAACAAGGTATGCCATTTTTGCTATAACTCCTTTTCTGAGAGGTTCCAAGTAGTGAAGTCTGGAAGAATTGCATAAAAGACACTGAAGAACATTGTGTACCATTTTTAGATCTTTATTCATTACATGTACATAGTTATGATTATTGCAAGTTGGGGATTTTGACTAATCCAAAATTAGACATGTGAGACTAAAGTAAAGTTTGATGAAAATGTTAGTATCTTGTTGTTAAAGTTAAGGAAGGTTTGCAGGTATGTGATATTATATACTAGGTCTATTACAGAGTTACAAATCAAATTTGGATGTTGAAATTGATGAGGGATTTTGGTTGAGGTACATGTTGGGTACATGGCTGAGATAAGTAGTTGATGAGTTGGCACATGCATGAGGTGTATAGTTGATGATCTTGGTACATCTTGATGAGCCATAGTTGATGAGTAGTTGATACATGATTGATACATACTTGGTACATGGTTGGAGGCACTTGTTAGTAGTATTGTTGACACATGATTTATGGATGATGTAGCATACTTGTATTGGTATATTATTAGAAGCACATATTGATCTTGGTGATGATTATGAGTTGTTTTGTTATGCTTGGTTAATCCACATCTTTGAGAGTTGCCTTGGTGATTGATCTTGGTGAGTAGATATGATTTGGTTGATAAGATTGATGAGACAGGTTGTTGTGATAAGGTGTTTGGACAGGTTATTTGTATAGGTTGGTGCATGGTTGATGCACTTGTTCATGGTACAGGTTGAGGTACAAGTTGGTGCATGGTTGATGCAATTGTTCATGGTACAGGTTGACGTACAACTTGGTGCATGGTTGATGCACTTGTTTATGGTACAGGTTGATTACAAGTTGTTTGGTACAGGTTGGTGCCTGTTTGATGCACTTGTTTATGGTATAGGTTGATGCATGGTTGATGCATGGTTCAAGTTATTGGTACAGGTTGTTTGGTGCAGGTTGATTGGTACATGTTTACAACAGTATATCTCACAGTGATAGTGTGACAGTGGTTCCATAATTCTACTTATATTTCAGGGCGGTTGGACAGGGAAATGACAGGTGGTTGTAGCCACCTTCCAGTTGTAGCCTTGCAAGATACCAGATATATAAAATATGCAGAACAGGAACGAAATGCTAGAAATAACAGAATAACAGTAAAATATCCAGCATAATCTTCACAATACACAGAAATGATATACGAAATAGCAACAGAAATAGCACTTGAACAG
>ML793506.1:289692-319718 GCA_009831015.1 Picea engelmannii
AACAGTAAAATATCCAGCATAATCTTCACAATACACAGAAATGATATACGAAATAGCAACAGAAATAGCACTTGATTCAGATAGCAATGTTCACAGGCCTCTTCGAGGGGGCAACCTCCAATCGAGCAGCGCTCTGTTACAATTATATCCAAGCTAGGGTTCTCATACTCTCGACTCCTATTTATACTAAAAAGAAGCATCTAGAGGAAGATCCTTCTAGAAGCGGAAGCTTCTATTAGGTCTTCTTACATCCGCCTAATTCTCTTTTATTGAAAGGTCTTATTAATATTGACCTTTATTACATACGAATACATTAATCTACCCATGTGCGGGTTAGGACCTTAACATGGTTGTAGCCACCTTCCAGTTGTAGCCGAAGAACATAGGGGGTTGTAGCCTCCTTCTGGTTGTAGCTAGAGAATTGGGGAGTTGGAGCTTCCCTCATGTTGTAGCCTGAGAAACTAGGGGGTTGCAGCCTCCTTCCAGTTACAGCTGGAAAATAAAAGAAGTAGGTGCTTCCAATGAATGTAATTCTTAAAGACATATAAGAAAAAACATTATGTGGTTTTCTCCCGCTTTGGGTTTACACATAAAACACTGGTGTACTATGTATGTGTGTGATTGCTCATTTGTTCATTGTTTATTTACTCTGCACTATTGGATGATAATGCTACATTGATATAACACTTGTATTTTAGGGTGAAAAAGGATTAAATTCCTCTATTACTGATTCACCCCCCCTCTCAGTAATTCAACAATTGGTATCAGAGTCGTTTCCTTCATGAAACAGTTTAACTACTCGAAGGAGATCATAGATTATTTTGAGAATGGAGTACCAATGTTTAATGGTCATAATGGTTTTAAGTATGAGATGTGGAGCAGAAGGACGGAAGTATTTTTGCAGGCACAAGGACATTATATTTGGCTATTAGTTGTTATGGGATATGATAGTTCAAAAAGGGCAAAGACTGCAACCAAGAAGGAATTGAAGAAGAATAGCAAAATAGCAATGGATTTCATCTGGGAAGGGTTACCTAATTCAGTAAGAGAAAAAATTGGTAAATGTTCATCGGCCAAAGAACGTTGGGATAAGTTACATGACATATATTCTTCACCCATCATAGATTCAGAAAATGCCAAAGAAGATGCATATACAGATCAAGAAGAATTATGTTCACCATGTCAAACATATTCAAAATATGAAGAGTACATAATCACCAGAGAATTGATTAGTTCTTTAGATGAACTAAGAGAAGAAAACAAATCACTTAAGAAAGAATTTATGAAACAAAATGAAAGTGTTCACATTTTTTAAGAAGCCCAACAGATCATCAAGAACTTAAGAACTCAGCTAGAAGAAGCCAGAAATATCGAAGAAAAACTTAAATATCGAAAGCATTATTTGGAATCCAACATAGAATCATAGAAGGAAGAAGCAGAAATGAGAGAGAATATATTGACAGATCATCTTAAGGAAAGAACTAACGATCTAAACCAGCTTGAGGCAAAGTTTGGTCAAGAAGAGAAAGACTTGAAGAAGAAATAATCACATTAAAAATTTAGCTTGAAGAAGCGAAAAGAACAGAAGAAGTCATGAAGTCTCGGATAATGAAGAAAGAAGAAGAGGTTGAAAAGCTTGAAGAAGAAGTTGTCACATTGAGAAGTAAAATCGTCAAGATCAACAAGAATGTTGAAGAGACAGAAACATCCACATTAGTTATAGAGAATGAAGAGAAGCACTCAAAGTTGCTAGAAAAGAAGAATGACGAAAATAGAAAGAGTTATGCAGAAGTACTCAAAGGAAGGAATCATGGCCAACCAGAATCTAAGAAAACTATTGAAGATACATCTTCAAGAAGACCATTCATGTTCAAGCCACAAAGAAGCTTCAATCATGATCATGATCAGTCAAGGCAGAAATTCAGAAGGACTACACCACAAATAAGATCATTCATTCCCATGTATGAAAATTTATTTTACGGTCATTGTTTTTGTTGTACTAATTTTGGACATAAGGTTGCAGATTGCAGGGATTATAAGATAAATGTTCAAGCAAGAAGTGCATATGTGGCCCCACGTAACATTGAATGTTACAGATGTCATAACTATGGACACATAGCTAGTGATTGTAGAAGCATGATCGATACTTCCATGAAAGAGAACATTGATATCAGATATAAGAAAGTATGGATAAGAAAACACGAAGAACAAGTGAACAAAGACCAGGTCCCAGAGATCGCAAGATTGGCAATAAAACGAGATGAAGAAAATTCTACAGAGAAAAAGAAAGATGACAGATACAGAAAGGTTTGGAAAATAACTGAAAGAAAAGAAGGACATCTTAATAAGGAACAGGTTCAGGAGATTGTACTTTCAAGCATTGTAGTGAAATATGAATCCACAGACAGGAAGAAAGAAGTCGGAGCTCAAAGAGATGATGAATCTACTAATGAAGATGATGATGAATACACATCATAGCAGGAATTGTTCTGATCCATCTGGCTTAGAGACTCCTAGGTAATATGAATATTAGACAGGGGGAGTCTATACGATAGTTGTGACAGACCAAAGAACCATCCTTCGAGCAACTTGCAAAGTTTGAGAAGACAAATCCAAAGCAGTCAGTTGGCAGAAGTACAATTTGATGGATTTATCAAGACATCATGATAGTATAGTGATAAATGGGTTAGCATTATGGACAGTTTCACAAGTAGAGTCTTGGAAAGTATGGACGAGAGCATGGATTCATAGATTGGTTCAAAGAGTGGTTCAGAGACAAAGGAACATTATCATAGTGGATGATAATTACATAGGAAATGGCTCGAACAATGTTAATGGATTCCAAATTGGCAGATATTTTTTGGACACGTGCAGTGCATACAACAGTTCACATTCAAAATAGAGTAATTCTCATAAACAACAATGACAAAACTCCCTACGAACTATGGAAAGGAAGCGTAGACATCAACCTCTACATCAAGGTAACTCAAGGTAGTATTTTATTAATTGAAATTTATGTTGATGATATTGTTTTTGGAAGTACTAATGACAGGTTAAGCCTGAAATTTGCAAAGGATATGAATAATGAATTTGAAATGTCATTTCTTGGAGAAGTATACTTATTCCTGAATATTCAGATATGTCAAAAAAACCAAGGAATATTTATTTCTCAAACTAAGTATATCAGAGAAATGCTAAAGAGGTTCGAAATGGAAGATTGCAAACCAATTACCAATCCTATGCAAACCAGTTGCAAGTTGAGAAAAGATGATGATTCAAAGTCTACAGACCAGAGGCAATACAGGTCAATGATTGGTAGCTTACTATATGTGACAACATCTAGACCAGATGTAATGCAGGCAGTTGGACAAGTGGAACGATTTCAAGCAGTGCCAAAGGAATCACGTGTCTTAGCAGTAAAGAGGATTTTAACATATCTCAAAGGAACAAAAGAGTTTGGATTATGGTATCCAAAAGGAAAGGAAATATCACTTATTTCCTACAAAAATGCAGATTGGGCAGGTTGCATTGATGACCGACGAAGCACCAGTGGAGCAGCGTTATACTTAGGTGAATGTTTATTATCTTGACTAAGAAAGAAACAATCATCAGTATCTTTATCTACAGTCAAAGTAGAGTATATTGCAGCAGTCGAATGTTGTACTCAAGTTCTATGGATGAAACAAACTTTGACAGATATACAGGTTGAGTATGATGAGCCCATTCCAATCTATTGTGATAATACAAGCGTCATCGGTATCTCAAAGAACCCGATGATGCACTCCAATAAGAGCACATTCCAATAAAGTATCACTTTCTATGGGAACAGGTTGCAGAAAAGAACATCAAAGTTGAATATGTTGGCACAAAAGAACAAGTGGTAGACATCTTTACAAAACTGCTTCCAAGGGAAGCCTTTGAGTATTTTCGCCAGAGACTTAGAGTAATTTCTACTCCAAAATGAATTCTTTTGAATGCTTATCTTATATGTCTTAGATTTACACGAGGAAGCACCATAAAGAAGATAGTTCAAGTTGGGGGATCATTTTCAGGAAGAGTTCATTCAGGGGGAGTATCCCCAAGGATATTTCAGGTAGGGGGAGCATCCCTAGATGGAAAGATACATTTGTCATTGATGACAAAGAGGGAGAGATTTATCAGATCCAAGATAAAAATACTTGGAGAGAGAGCACAAATGAATGTAGACAGGGGGAGCAACCCAAGGAGAGTTCAGTCAGGGGGAGCATCCCCAAAGGGAGATACCCTTTGCCATTGATATCAATGGGGGAGAGATAGAAACATTGATGAGGAGTATAAGCATGAATGTTATAATGACTAAGTGTTGCCATCAATGTTGGTGTTGCATCAATGCCAACGGGGGAGATTGTCATACAATTGGCTTAGGTTGATGGACAATTGGTATGGATTGTTGGTTGTCATTGATGTCAACCATTGGAGAGTGATATTATAGATTGATGTCAACCCTTAGAGAAAGTCTGGTAGCACAAAGGTTTGAGTAATGGACCCAAGGTTGTTTCATGTATAATGGTATGAGTTTTGATATATTTGCAGGTAAGACTATTCTAGATGGATAGTACATGTCATGCCATTTCTGGTGGTATGTGGAATGTCACATAACTCCTCACAGTTTGATAGTTATGGCCTTACAGAATTGAAGGACCCTCATATGATTGGCTTGAAACCCCAAAAGGTCAAAGAAATAAAAGTGTTTGCAAAGAAGAAATTATTTAAAAAATAAAGTGAAGTGACAAGTTCAAAGAGGATAATTTCAATAATAAAGTGAAATGACAAAGTCAAAGAGGATTATTTAAATAATAAAGTGAAGTGACAAAGTCAAAGATAATTATTTAAATAATAAAGTGAAGTGACAAAATCAAAGAGGATTATTTAAATAATAATGTGAAGTGACAAAGTCAAGGAGGATTATTTAAATAATAAAGTAAATAGAGAATTTTCTAATTATGGAAAGTGGTTATAAGAAGGTTAACCCTAAAATGAGGAAAATGGGTTAAGTGGTCAAGTGGCTATTGGATACATGGACAAGTGGAAAACTGGCCAAAGTTGGGCATAGGTGACTATGTGGACAAAGTGGCCTAGAAGATGCTTCTAAGGAAGCTACTTGGAAAGTATAAATAAGAGGCAAGGCTCTCTCATTTTAATCACACTTGAACATATTGAATATCTACAGGTGACTAAGATAACCAAAGGATATCTAAGCCGAATTTCAGAGGGAATGTGAAGTAAAGAAGGCCGAAAATCAAGGGAGGATAAATTCTTTTGATGATGCTTTCTAAGGTATGTTATTTACAGGTCATTTCACCATTTTCGAAATAACTTTTTTTCTAGAATGATTCAGACCGTGAAATTGGGAGGCAATTGAGAAAACTAATCCAAGTAGTTGTGGTACAAATTTAAGCTTGTGGGTCGTTGTACTTTTGGAGTTACACTCCATGGAAAATAGGGTTTGTGGCTAATCATGAAACTAGTCTAAAACAGGTGTTTCGGGTAAACAGGTCATAACTTCTTCATAACAAAACCAAATTCAGTAAGAACAAATGTGTTGGTTAGAGTACAACTTGTAGTATGTTGTGTACAATTTTCAGATCCATACAACAAATATTCCGTGTGGGGCATGCTCTACAAGTTCGCTCTCTAGAATAAGCCAGAATTCAACAAGGTATGTTATTTTTTCTATAACTCCTTTTATGAGAGGTTCCAAGTAGTCAAGTCTAGAGAAATTGCATAAAACACATTGAAGAACATTGTGTACCAGTTTCATATCTTTATTCATTACAAGTACATAGTTATGATTATTGCAAGTTAGGGTTTTTGACTAATCCAAAATTAGACATGTGAGACTAAAGTAAAGTTTGATCAAAAAATGCTAGTCTCTTGTTGTTAAAGTTAAGGAAGGTTTGCAGGTATGTGATATTATACACTAGGTCTATTACAGAGTTGCAAATCAAATTTGGATGATGACATTGATGAGGGATTTTGGTTGAGGTACATGTTGGGTAAATGGTTGAGACAAGTAGTTGACGAGTTGACACATACATGAGGTGTATAGTTGATCATGTTGGTACATATTGATGAGTCATAGTTGATGAGTAGTTGATACATGATTGGTACAAACTTGGTACATGGTTGGAGGCACCTGTTAGTAGTATTGTTGACACGTGATTTATGGATGATGTAGCATACTTGTATTGGTATATTATTAGAAGCACATATTGATCTTGGTGATGATTATGAGTTGTTGTGTTATGCTTGATTGATGCACATCTTTGAGAGTTGTCTTGGTGATTGATCTTGGTGAGTAGATCTGTTTTGGTTGATAATATTGATGAGACAGGTTGTTGTGATAGGTTGTTGTGACAGGTTATCTGTACAGGTTGGTGCATGGTTGATGCACTTGTTCATGGTACAGGTTGAGGTACAAGTTGGTGCATGGTTGATGTACTTGTTAATGGTACAGGTTGAGGTACAAGTTGGTGCATGGTTGATGTACTTGTTAATGGTACAGGTTGAGGTACAAGTTTGTGCATGGTTGATGCACTTGTTTATGGTATAGGTTGATTACAGGTTGTTTGGTACAGGTTGGTGCATGATTGATGCACTTGTTTATGGTACAGGTTGAGGTACAGGTTGATGCATGGTTCATGCATGGTTCAGGTTGTTTGGTGCATGTTGATTGGTACAGGTTTACAACAGTATATCTCACAGTGATAGTGTGACAATGGTTCCATCAGTCTACTTATATTTCAAGGCGGTTGGACAGAGCAAGGACAGGTGGTTGTAGCCACCTTCTGGTTGTAGCCGGAGAACATAGGGGGTTGTAGCTTCCTTCTAGTTGTATCCAGAGAATTGGGGAGTTGGAGCTTCCCTCAGGTTGTAGCCTGAGAATCTAGGGGGTTGGGGCCTCCTTCCAGTTGCATCTAGAAAATACAGGAAGTTGGTGCTTCCAATGAATGTAATTTTTAAAGACATATAAGAAAAATCATTCTGTGGTTTTCTTCCGCTTTGGGTTTCCACGTAAAATACTAGTGTACTGTCTATGTGTGTGATTGATCATTTGTTCATTGTTATTTACTCTGCAACTATTGGATGATAATTCTACATTGATATAACACTTGTATTTAATGGTGAAAAAGGATTAAATTTCTCTATTATTGATTCACCCCCCCTCTCATTAATCCAACATAGGCATCACTATGAACCATCATTTTTTGGTATGGTTTGGTAAAATGCCTCAAAGAAGAGTCATGGTTTCTAGAGACTCCTGTGCATATAGAACGGGGCATCCTCGTGACTCAAGCTCCTTTGGCCCCAAACATTTTCGCTTCTTTCCGCTCTAACCTATACTATTTCCCTACTTCTCGCCGCTCATCTCCCCGCTTTCCACCAATTCAAATTTTTGGAACGTGAAGGCAACACCGATGCATAAAATGGAGTATCAAGCGCTAGATTAGGGTAAGGTCCGTGAATTGGATATCAATGAATCCAAAAATCAAGAGAGAATTTTTATTGATATTTGTGCACTCAACTCAATTGTCTCCTACGCTCTAGACACCCTAGCCCAACATCGAACTTTAATCGGGCAACTCCAAGATGAAGTTGATGCCCTCGAGAGTTGGAATGAGGATTTAGTCTACGAGAATCATATAGGCTACTAATTCATCCTATGTCATGATCAATTGGAAGGGGATATTATAGTCCTACCTTCCCGAGATTGTTTATCCTCAAGCAACTCCAAATTAGGGTGTTGTAAGATTTGCTCTCTTTCCCAAGTGGCATCCTTCATAGGAAAACCCCTCCATATGAACAGGTACTCGCATATGACTCTACTCCTCAACCTCCTCTCTCTAATATCAACAATCCTCTCGGGAGTCAGTACCAACTGTCCCTCCTCATCTAATGGAGGAAGATCTATCGAAGTGGTGACATGTTTTCCTAATGTCTTCTTGAGGCAAGATACATGGAAGACATTGTGGATATTCCTACCATATGACATCTCCAATTCATATGCTACCTCCCTGACTCTCATTTTTACTTTGTAGGGTCCATAAAAGTGAGTCTTTAGCTTCTCTACGCCACTCCTCTTCAGCAACGATTGTTCCCAACCTCAAAGTTGCACTCGACCCTATGTTTGTATGAATACATCTTCTATTGGTTCTGAGTGACTTGCAAATTCTCCTTCAGGAATCTCAAGATGTCTTGGCTCTCCTCCAACCAATATTTGGCCTTGGGTTCCATGCTCTCCCCAAATGACAAATATACAAATGATGGGGCATCGTAGCCATGCAATTCCCTAAAAGGACTCATCCCAATGGACATGTGATAAGTAGTATTATAACAGTGTTCCCCAAGATGAAACCACTTCATCCATTCCCTTTGTTATATTGACACATAGTTCTGCAGGTATCCCTCAATCCACTTGTTCACAATATTTGCTTGCACATCTATCTAGGGGTGATAGTTGGTACTAGGTGTCAACTTTGTCCCTAATAACCTGAACAACTCCTGCCAGAATTCACCAAGGAACCTGTTGTCTCGGTCATTGACTATGTATCTTAGAAGTCCGTGTAGCCTGAACACCTCCCTGAAGAATATGTTTGCTACCTGAGATGCACTATACTATGAAGGTATGGTGAAGAAATGTGCATACTTGGTCAATCTGTCCACCACCATGTAGATATAGTCCCTGCCTTGTACCTTCGACAATCCTGTGAAAAAATACATGGAAATGCTTTCCCATTTATGCTCTGTAATCGACAATGGATGAAGCAATCTTGCAGGATGTGTAAACTCTGACTTGTTCTGCTGACAAGTCATGCAATCTCTCACATATCGAAGCACATCCTCCTTTATACCCTTCCATGAGAATCTCTCTCTCACTTTCATCTAGATATTCAGATACCCAGAATGCCCTGCCAATGGTGCATCATGTACTGCCCTCGGGACCTTATCCGTGAGTGAAAGCTCTGGAAAAACATAGATCTTGTTTTTGTAGTAGATGAAATCATACACTACCTTGTACCTATCATCCTAGATAATACCCTCCAACAGTTCACAGGTGATTCTTGGAGTACTCCACCAAGAGAATGAACTTCTAGTTCAGTGAGATCTCTGTCATGGATAAAGTTGTAGGTCTCTTGGATAAGGCATCAACAAATATGTTATTTTTCCCTTTACATACTCGATGTCAAAATCATATGCCTGCACCTTACTCACCAAATTTTGTTGTCTCTCGCTCAGGTCCCACTGCTCCAAGAAATATCTCAAGTTTTTGTGGTCAGTCGTAACCACAAAGCATCTTCCCACTAGGTATTGTATGAAGTTGGCCAATGCATGCATGATGGAAAACATCTCCTTATCATAGATAGGATAGAGCTTCTCTGGCTCCCTCAACTTCCTTCTCTCAAAATCCATCGGGTGTCGGTTCCGCATCAACACTGCTCCTATCCCCTCACTGGACGCGTCACACTCCAGTACAAAAGGTTGTGTGAAATCTGGGAGTGCTAACACTATAAAAGTGCTCATAACCTTCTTCATTCTATCGAATGTTGTGTGTGCATCCTCTGACCATCAGAAGGCTCCATTCTTGGTGATGTCAGTCAATGGCGCACCCAATTGTGAAAATCCTTTCACAAAGCGCCTATAATAGATGCATATCCTGAAGAATCCTCATAGCTTTGTGAGTGATCTAGGGGTAGGCCAGTCTAAGATCGTCTGGATATTCTCCAGATGCACCTTCACTCCCTCGACACCAATCATGTCCCTTAGATAAAAGATTTATTTCAATCCAAATTCACATTTGACCTCCTTGGCAAAAAGCGACCGCTCCTCCATGATAGTGAGAATCTCGTCCACATGTTTCATATGTTCCCCCCAAGTCCTGTTGTATATCAGAAGATCGCCAAAGAACACCAGTAAGAACTTTCCCAACTAATTATTGAAGATGTGGTTCATACATGACTGGAAGGTAGCAGGCGCATTAGTCAGTCCAAAAGGAATGACTAGAAACTCGTAATTCCCATAATGACGTATGAATGTTATCTCATGAATATCCTCCTTTCCAACCCTGATATGATGGTACGTCAATCAAAGATCAATCTTCGAGAAGTATATTGCCCCATGAAACTCATCAATCCTGGGTATTGGGTACTAGTTCTTGATGGTCTTCTTATTCAATGCCCTATAATCGATGCACATCCTCATTGTGCCATCCTTATTTTTTACTAATACCACTGAAGATGCAAAGGGACTAGAGCTAGGCCTGATGTGTCCCATCTCCAATAACTCATGTATGGTCTTCTCTATCTCTTCCTCACCATCATCCTCCTCATCGAACAATACCTCTATGTAGTGTATTTTCCCCTTTCCCATGCATAAGTGACTCGACTCCCATGGTTCTTCGCAACTAAAATAAAGTTTCTTCCTCCTTAGCTCTCTTCAAGTCTCCTCATCCATCATGTCCTTCCCTATCCATGGATTTTGGGAAACTTTGTCTCTTTACCCCCTTGAGGAATGAAGGGTTTTATTGGTAGCCTCTTGGAGACTGTGCCCCTCATGTCCCGGGATCTCATGATGGCATCTTGTAGTGTGGTTGGCCTAAAGGCACTCACCCATCCCCTCAGGGGATAAGCTAGACCCTCCGTGAATAACATCCCCAACCTCTACTGAGAAATGTCTGTCACCATGACTGCCATCCTCTGAAAATATGTGATGTATGCATTTGGTGTACATGTCTGTCTCAACTGTGATAACTCCCTGAAGTGTATCTTAGGATCCTTCTTGTCAAACTTGTCTATCAATCTCTAAGTGAAGTCCACATATGAAGTGATGTTGGTGTGCCCTAATGTCACTAGCCCATGGTACCACCACTCATGAGATTCTCCTTCAAAGTGAAGGGTGGAATGCTTAATTGCTTCTACCTTGATCACTGGGTTAAGTTGGAGGTAAGTGTCCAACTTATGTACCCATGCTCTGGTTGTGCTCTTGGCAGAACCATCAAAAGGTGGGATAGTCAACCTACCTACCTTGTGCATGAGATAAAAATTATGTTGGTTTTGTGCTACTCTGTTCCACTCTTTAGGTTTGTTCCTCTACTTGAGGCTGCAGATTTTCGGATAGGAAAATTTCTCTCGTATATCTTCATCTGATGCCTCGTACTCCCTGTACGAGGATTTAACATCAATCTCCTACTCCAGATGCTCTCGTTCTCCTATAGGTTTCCCTGTCAAGAATTTTGGTAATATGGGTCTTGGGATCCCTAGGTTCCCTCTCTAAGATGGGGTATGGTTATTTCTACTCTTTGTGTGTATCTTGTCACCCTAAGGGGATCCACTGGGTCCACCTTGACTTGTACCATTTGTATTCCCTCATTGGCCCACCAGTTGTGTGAGCACCTCAAGGGTTTGTTGTTGGAACCTTGTTGTCTCTACCTATCTTTGGGATGCCTCCTTCTGTCCCTTGACTAAATATTTTAATATTTGGAGCATGACCTCATCATGGTTGTCTCCCATGCTTCCTCCTACTTCTTCCTCTTCTGATGAACCTATTCCTGGAATGGGTTGTTCTCCTCGCTCTCTACTCCTCCTTCTAGGAATCAGTTCCTTATGTCGTCACAGAATGGTAGGTCACCAGCTCTGATACCACTGTAATATTCTCAAGGGTTGCTAGGATAGAATATTATCAATGTTATATCTGGTTTGTTGTCATATACCTTTAAAATCTGATTCACAACTTAAAACAAACAGTTCACATATATTCTGCTTGTTGGTATTTCATTAAACATTTCACATGCATCCAATTACACAACAAAGAAAGGAATAATCATGGCATCTTTATTATGGATGGATCCCTCAAATAGACAACAACACAATTCTTATTTGGCTGTGATGACAACAACGATGTCACAGAATATCCAAGACTGTAATGACATGATATAAACCCCTAATAAAACACAATCTAGTGGTTGTAATGACAACAACAATATCTACCACACACAATAGGAAAACATAACTGTGAATGATGCCACAAATGATGTAGTCTACTACAAGGCTCTCCTAGCCCTCGATCCTACCTCCAAACTCCACGGTTCAACATATGAGTTACTTGAACCTCCTCAAGATACTTGTATCTTCTGCATAAATACTCTACAAATGAATGTGGCCCCTCCTGATGTACCCCAACCAATCGATCTGACAAGGAAAGAGGATCAACCTCCTAAAAAATGTACCAACGACTCCCCTAGACTCCACAGGACAATAAAAGAGTGATGGAAGCTCCTTTGAATAGACTCTAGCAGCTCTCCTAGACACCATGGGCCACCACAGATAATTCGACCAACTCCTGGAACACACATGATCCTCCTCAATGTGGCTAGGACTGTAATTGGCCCTCTAATTAGCCTATACGGTCGTCTCCAAGTGGAACAGACTCCTCTAAAATCTCACAGCTGTAGCAAGAGGCAAATCAATCCACCAACCAGACTATGGTTCTCCAATAATTTGCTACACAATTGGACCATAGGAAAATCACCGAATGAAACTCAGTAGAAGACCCTCGATAGATCTTCCTTGGTCTAGCTAGGGTAGATATTTCAATACTGAAACTAGGCTAACAATGGTGGAAGGGTTTAGCTAAACCCTAATGAAACAATGGCTCCAAGAGCACTCCAAAATGAGAGATCAAATCATTATAATAAGGTGAGAGGTTGTACCTCCTTTTATTCTTCCTTGAGCCTTCTAGATCTTTTCCCTTTTTGATCAAATCAAACCCCAATATTCACTTAAACATTAAAAATCACTTTTAATGCTTAAGTAATTAATTAATTGTTTTATTTAATGTCACTTTAGGATTTTATTTAATGTCACTTCAATATTTTATTTAATGTCACTCGAGGATTTGTGTTTTTGATGTAGTTTGATTGGATTAGGATGGTAACGTGTTTTTTTTTAACTTGAAAAGGTTGTCATTTTTTAAGCCAAGGAAGACTATATATAAGCAAGGATAATACAGTTCAAAAACTTTAGGAGTCCATTTTTTTTATCTATGACATTTTGGGTCTTTCCAAGATGGTCAAAAGTATATTTTGATTTCAAACTTTGAAATATTAAATCTAAGGATTTTTTTATTGGAAAAAAATAATAATGCAATGATAGTATTATACTTTCAAGTATATATTATACAAAACATAATCTATATGAGCTATGGTAGCATTGAATTTACAATTAATAAGTATGTTAGAATAATGACAACATTTCTTCACGAAGTTCGATGCACTTGCCATGAACTCTTCTTACATTGCCTCATCATTAGCTAGCACACCCTCTAGCTTCTGGAGGTTATTTGATTCTAGATAGCACCAATTTCAAACATCCTCTGCCTCTACACTCAAGGAAATGATGCAAGTGCATATGGTCTGCCCATTGTTCGAGAGAATATCTTCCTATCCCTGCACACTGTTACATCTAGATTGCTTATAAACATTCAAGATACCAATAGTTCAAAGTAACTCCAACTATCACTTAACTATGAAGGCTTATTTCTGTTGATTTAAACTATGAAGGCTTCTTTCTATTGATTTTCTTGGTGCATGTGGATGCTTTAACTAGTGTAAATAGATATCGCTCAAGGATTCCTAGTAGATCCTTCTCCTATGAACCAAACCATACTCAACGAAAACTATGTTGGAATGAATGAGAAAGATATAATTCACCCTCATTCACTCTTCGAGAATTTACCATCAAAAGCCTATTCGTCTACTGTAGAACTCTCACACAACGTCGAGCTCAAACACATATATAATATTCACTAACAAAAGAAGTTAGAGACCCATATCAAGATTCATATGCATATCCATGTCGAGATCAAGGTTTAGAAGGAGTCAGAGAAGACCCAATTTGATAACCATAAGTAGAGACAATAGTGGCTAAGGTAGAGACAAGGAAAACATTAGAGGAAGCAATAAGGGTGCTACATGAGAGGAGGTAGCACTTTATGTTGCACTACCAACAACAGATTCAATTTACAACGTGAAGGCATTAAAAGTAAAGGCACCAACAATTCCAGGTCGAGAAAGCATTTAGCACAACCCCACCAGGAACAAAGGCATTGGGGTGGGGTTGCTACTTGGACATCAATGTATTTCTAATGCTCACAACTCTTATAGATGCATGGAACAATTTAATGAAAAATGCAAGACATAACTGAGACACATGGAGAGTGAGTTCTACGATAAGAAAAGACATAGAGATCATGTTTACAAATCATTATGGCAAGACATGTAAGTTGCTTCATGCACGTCGGAGTTTCCACTTTATCTTATATGGTGGGCCATGTTTTTTGTCAAATAAATTCCAAGTGGCTTTTTGTCGAAGTTATGTTCCTCTATATTACAAAATTGTTGAGTTTATGAATAACTTGGAATTGTGAGTTCATGGGCTATGTGTTGTGCTAGTCCTCAATTGCTTCGAAAATGGGCCATCTTCTTTCCCTCATAAATTCCAAATGGATTTTGTGAAAATTGTGTTCCTCTATATTATGGAATTGTTAAGTTTTATAAATAATTTTAGATGGTAAGGTCATGAGAAATGTGTTATGCTAGTCTTGAACTTATTATAAAATGGTTATAATAATATCACATTCATTAGAAATTAAAGAGATTCTACTTATAAAAGTATTTTCAACCCTATAATGTCTCCTAGGTATAGGTGTTAGCTTTCTAAGAGCAACAACCCTTGTAAGTTGTAACTAAGTTTTTAAGCAGTAGCTTTTCAGGTTTTAAAATTGCCGAAATATAAAGGGACATCATGCTTGTAGACACTAGGAAAATGTCAATTGTTCACTTTCTTTGATTGTAGACCAGCCTGAGCAAAGCCTGATATCGAGAGTTTGTTGGGATAAGTTTAGCAAGAATTCTGTGTATATCTCGATTACAAGTTTAGCTAAATTGTCGACCAATATTACAAAGTATTACAAGCATAGAAAACAAATCAAACCATATTATCTTCTCTCAGCTTACTACCCACCATGGACAAAACAAAGATTTGTCCTCCTTCATCTAAATCGACGATACAATTCGATGTTGCTAATTACAGGTGGCTAGGCTCATCCGATAAGTGCAAGCAAAAAAAATTTATAAGATCTCACAGCAGGAGACCTAAGTTATACAGCCTCACTTTATATGCTGACAAGAATCATGGATAACAGATTGTCTTATTGTTGAACCCGTGCCAACAACAGAAAATGCTTTAACTATTTTTGTCTTTTAATATCGATAGGATGATCAAGGAAACTGATTCAATTTTTTTCGATGGCGATAAATAACGACGCTATCTTACAACCAATCAATTCAGAATAGCAAAGAACCATAGGGAAGACTAGCAAGGCCCTATGGTATTGTCAGGTTGCATGTTTTTCGTTTGACTCGAGAATGGAACATGTGATGGCTACACTGTAACAACAAGAAATATCCACATGGTACGTTCAAACCATTTGAGGAATGCAGGGAGTTGGTGATGAGGTTGACGATAGAGTAATCGAATGCAGAGACGACACAATGAATAAAATAGATTAAGTGAAGGGAAACATGGAAGGAAGTTGAATCACTATTACGATTTTAGTACATCTAATTCTTCAATTTAGTATATTGATTGATTGCTTTATAAAAGGATGTTGTATGAACGTTTTACATTTTGGCATTTTTCATCATGATCTAGAGGTTTAGTTTCTTGAAAAATTTATGAGGTAATCAGATTATACACAATGAGTAATTATAATTTGCAATTTTAATAATTGGATAAAATTAATAAAGGATAAAAAATTAGAATTTTTAGACTTCAATAAGTAAAAGATTAAAATGGAAGTTTAGTTCCTTGAAAAATTTATGAGGTAATCAGATTATACACAATGAGTAATTAGAATTTGCAATTTTAACAATTGGACAAAATTGATACTTGGAAAAGGATAAAAAATTAGAATTTTTAGACTTTTATAAGTAAAAGGATTAAAATTAAGTTCGGTCTGAAATAAAATTCTTTTCATATTTCAAAAGCATATTGTTAACTTACTTAGTTGAACTCTAATCTTATTTAAATTAGTTAAGTTTTGCTTTTCTTTGGAAATTATATATTTATTTATTTTCAAATAATATAAGTACTCAATCTCATTTAAATTAGTTAAGTTTTGCTTTTCTTTGGAAATTATATATTTATTTATTTTCAAATTGATAAAATTTTCTAATTATTCCTTGAAGATTGTATTTAAGATAGTTCTCTTCAAAGCATTATAACAATAGACTTATTATGAGTTATACATATTATTTAAGAGAATAAAATCTAAGTAGGAGATAACACTCCATTCCTAATTATTTAAATTATATTTAATTGATAAATTATAAAATTACCTCTAATCATTTAGATTAGATTTTTTTAATAATAATAACAACAACAACAATAACAACAACAACAACAACAACAACTACAACTACTACTACTACTATTATTATTATTATTATTATAAGGCCACAACCAAGTGAGACACCAAATTTTTGTATGAGATCTCTTTGTTTGTGGGACCCCATATGCTCAACAATTTGAGTGCTAAAGTCTACTGAGGTGTACATATCCTACCTCTTTTGGATTTAAACCTGTGACATCTTAGGAGGAAAGACATGTTCTTAACCATTGGGCCCAATCAAATTATAAGGTAGAGTAATAAGTTATAAAATCAACAAAGATCAAGATGTTAGGGTCCTAACCCGCACATAGGTAGAACAATATATTCGGATGTAATAAAGGTCAATATTAATAAGGCCTTTCAATAAAATAGAATAAGGCGAATGTAAGAAGACCTAATAGAAGCTTCCGCTTCTAGATGGATCTTCCTCTAGATGTTTCTTTTTAGTATAAATAGGATTCGAGGGTATGAGAACCCTAGCTTGGATATTATTGTAATAGAGCTCTGCTCAACTGGAGGTTGCCCCCTCGAAGAGGCCCGTGAACATTGCTTTCAGATTCAAAGTGTTATTATGTTATTATTCTCATATCATTTCAATGTTATTGTGGTGAATGTTCTGGTTATATTGTTGTTATTCTGCCATTACTAGCATTTTATTTATGTTCTGCATACATTTTATATCTGGTATATTACAAGTGGTATCAGAGCACTTTCCTCAGCAAAAAGTGTGGGTTAAATTTTTTTCTGGGTAGAGACGTATTCCGACATCTTTAAGCCAAAGAGATCTGTCATTACGCGCATAAACCTGTGGTTGAGGGACTCATACACACAGGAAATACAAGTGGTACTTAAGCGCACATTTGTTGGCCACCCTTGTAACCCCTGTTGGTACCCCTTCGAGTGGTAGTGCATCAGACAACACTTGTGTACGGATCGGCCAAGATTCCTTGGAGCCCTCTTTAGATAAACCGATCGGTCGCCTGACTGCTATAGTGTCACCGAGAACAACACTCGGGAAGATACTCTCTCGTACTTGGGTAGTCGAGTAGTACGACTAGGGGTACAGTCTATCCTCCTTAGTTAGTGCCCTGAGATATTGGGCTGATTACTACTGTTGGACCTCGCACGTATATCAGAGAGCTATAGCACAGGGCAAACCCTTGTCTATAGAACCCTTGAATACCTAACCCTTGGGGACATAAACATAAACAAATTCAAATAGACAAGATCTATTGTCGTACAACTGTGTTCGGGTTGCCAAGTAAATACACATTTCTTTATGGTTAAGCATTTGGGCATTTCCTCTCTGCAGTATTCTTCATAATGGAGTATAACTCCGCAGGAGTCTGGAAATTTTTTCACCATTATTTGAGACCTATTCCTTTGGATTCATCTCTTTGCCCTTATCACATTCATCCATATCATTTTTGGAAAAAAAAAATTGACCCCGCCTGCCCCTTTTCAATTCCCCCATCCTCATGGCCCATACCCGTAGACAAGACTTAGAAGCTCACTTCAACACCTTGCAATATGGTCTCATCAAGACCCAACAAGAATTGAAACAACTTAGTGCCAATGTTTCCGCCATCAATACAACCATGCAGTCCTCAATGGAGGAAATCAAACAAGACCTCACCACCCATCTTGAATCAGTCTTTTCGACACTCTGCACCAAACTGCATATCCCTACAGATAACCCTTCCTCTTCCTCACCTCCACATACTGAAGGTGACCATTCCTCTCATTCCCATAACTTTCAGAACCATCACTTTCAAAATGACCTATGCCTTTCGCGGGTGGATGTGACCAAATTTGATGGCTCGGACCCCACTGGTTGGGTAACCCAAATGGAACATTATTTCTCTTTATACGGCATTACAGATGACTTGGCCAAACTCCGATATGGTGTTCTCCATCTAGATCAAGAACGTTGGCAATGGAGGCAGTGGAGAAAAACTTCTCGTCAAGGGTATACTGCTTGGACACACTTTGTGGCAGAGATTTATGAACACTTTGACACTGACACCAACCATTTGGGTCGTTTGACAAAGTTGAAACAATTAGGAACAATGGAAGACTTTATAGATGCCTTTGAGCGCCTGGCTTTTAGAACAGAGGGCATGCCTGATGCCTTTTTCCGAGAGTGTTTTATCAGTGGCCTCAAGGATGAGATTTGGGCCCATGTCCTCATGGCTTGGCCTCAGAGTTGGGTGGAGGCTACTAAAAGAGCTAAAGAAGCACAACAGGTTGTATCTTCTCAAAACCGAAAACCCTCCTTTATCCCTCACCCTAAACTAGTAAATCCCACTACTCCCTCTGCTCCACTAAAGATCCAAAAATTGACCAAGGCCGAAATGGTTGAATTCCAACTCAAAGGCCTTTGTTATAACTGTGATGACAAATATTTCCCGGACTACAAGTATAAAGAACAAAAGCTTTTTATGGCCATCTCCGAGGATATTTTGGAAGAGGATGTGGAAACTCCCTTTGCGTCTGAGTCACCTGAATCCACTGACATAAACCCTCCCTTAGATCCTCTCGAAGTAGAACCGGTCATTTCCCTCAATGCTCTCACTGGCTTCTCCGCTCCCCAAACCCTTAAGCTAATCGGTTACATCAAGCATCGGAAGGTCATCATTCTGGTTGATAGTGGCAGCACCCATAATTTTATTCATTGCCCAAGAAACTCATTGCTACATCCATGCCGTCAATAATGGTGGTTCCATGAAATGTGGAGGGCCTTGTGAAAATGTGTGTCTCCAAATTGGTGACTACCACCTGAAATCCCATATGTCTTCTATCGACATGGGAGGTTGTGACATTGTATTGGGTGCAGACTGGCTAAGGACTTTGGGTCCCATTCTCATGGATTTTAAAGACTTAACCATGCAATTCGACCAGAAAGGCCACCAATATAAGTTCCAAGTCATCATCGTCGGTTCACCTAAGATCATTAGTTCCCATTGCATGGAAAAGCTGGTCAAAAAAGGTCATTCTGGTGTTATTGCCCAACTCCATGCCATACAAGCAACAGAGACACCCTCGGTCCCGCAAGACCTCCAAGCCATCCTTTCTAAACATCAATTGGTCTTTTCCACTCCCCAAGGACTCCCTCCTTCTCGTGGTGTTCATGATCATTCCATTCCCCTTGTACCCGGAAGCCTTCCTCCCAATATACGTCTGTATCGTCACCCCTTTTCCCAAAAAACTGAAATTGAGAAAATGGTCAAGGAACTCCTTAATGCAGGCATTATCTGCCCTAGTACGAGCCCCTACTCTTCTTCTGTGGTCATGGTCCTGAAGAAAGAAGGTTCTTGGCGAATGTGTCTTGACTTCCATGCCCTCAACAAGCTTACCATCAAAGACAAATTCCCCATTCCTGTCATTGATGACCTCCTGGATGAATTGAGTGGCACCCAATTCTTCACTAAACTTGATCTTCGTTCGGGCTACCACTAGATACATATGAAAGAGGCAAACATTCCCAAGACTGCCTTTAGAACTCATGAGGGCCACTATGAGTTTTTGTGCATGCCCTTTGGCTTGTGTAATGCCCCCTCCACCTTCCAAAGCCTCATGAATAATGTCTTCCATCCTTTTCTCCACCATTTTGTCTTAGTTTTCTTTGATGATATCCTCATCTATAGAAAAACCTAGATAGACCACCTTGCTCATGTGGATTGAGTTCTCCATCTACTCTCTCAGCACCAACTTTTCCTGAAATAGTCTAAATGTGCTTTCGGCACCTCAGAAGTAGAATAATTGGGTCATCTGGTTGGCAAAGATGGCGTCAGGGTGGATCCTAAAAATATTGAAGCTATGGAAGACTGGCCTCACCCAAAGACTCTTAAGAGCTTGTGTGGATTTCTGGGCTTAACAGGGTATTATTGCAAGTTTGTTAAGAATTATGGGAAGATTGCAGCACCTCTCACTGCTCTCCTCACAAAGAACTCTTTCACTTGGACTCTAGTCGTTGTCCTCACCCTTCCTGATTTCATAAAGACCTTTGTGTTGGAATGTGATGCCTCGGGGAAAGGAGTTGGTGTTGTCCTTATGCAAGAGGCTCAACCTTTGGCTTTTACCAACAAGCAATTATCTGACAGAAATCTGGGCAAATCCATCTATGAAAAGGAAATGTTGGTTATTCTGCATGCCGTTGATCTGTGGCGCCCTTATCTATTGGGGAAACGTTTCCAAATTAAGACAAACCATAAAATCCTCAAGTATTTTCTGGAACAACGCATTTCCTCCCCAAAACAATAAAAATGAGTAACTAAACTCTTTGTATATGATTATGAGATCATTTACAAGAAAGGAAAAGACAATGTGGTTGCGAATTCACTTTCTTGAAAATATGAAGATGAAGGATCCCTCTTTTCTCTTTCATTCATTGTACCAGATTGTCTCCAAGCCGTTCGCCAGGAATGGTTACAAGATCCCAAAAGTTCGCAGTTGATCCAAAAATTGTAGTCCAATGCTCTAGTTTCCCCAGGGTACTCTTGGCTCCATGGTGAACTTCGATATAAAGGCCGTTTGTATTGAAGCAAAGAATCAAAGCTTAAATCCATGGTACTTTCTGAGCTTCATGCTACACCCACAGCAGGGCACTCCGGGTTGACCAAAACCTATGATAGGGTCAAACGTTCCTTTTTTTGGGATGGTATGAAACAGGACATTCGTAATTTTGTAGTTGAATATGATGTGTGTCAACACAACAAGGGAGAAACAGTTAAATCTTTGGGCACACTACAACCGCTCCCGATTCCACTTGCTATTTGGAATGATATCTCTATGGATTTTATTACCGGATTACCCAAATCATGAAATAAATCCATCATCATGGTGGTTGTTGAATGCCTTTCCAAGTATGCTCATTTTTGCGCCCTTCAACACCCGTTTACAGCATCCACGGTGGCTCAAATTTGCATGGATCAGGTCTTCAAGCTTCATGGCATGCCGCACTCTATTGTTTTTGATCGCGACCCAACTTTCACAAGTAATTTTTGGCAAGAATTGTTCAAGATTCAAGGCAGCGAATTGCATCTCAGCACAGCTTATCATCCCCAGATTGGTGGCCAAATGAAAGTTGTCAACAAGTGTTTGGAAACATATTTGAGGTGTTTTGCCTCGAAAAAGAAAAATCAATGGGCTCAATGGTTACCCCTAGCTGAATGGTGGTACAACACTTCATACCATACAACTACACACATGACTCCTTTTGAAGCAGTATATGGACAAAAGCCACCTTCAGTTCTCTCATACTTACTAGGTGCCTTGAAGGTCCAGGCGGTTGACCTAACACTTACAACTCGAGAGGCTATTCTTCGTACCCTCAAAGAGAATTTGGTCATGGCACATAATCGCATGAAGCAACAAGCAGATCAAGGTCGCTCTAAACGTCAATTTGCAGAAGGGGATCATGTGTTTCTTCGAATACAACCTTACAAGCAAACTTCCCTCAAGGTCGAGCATTGTCAGAATCTAGCACCCAAATTTTATGGTCCTTATACCGTTCTCAAGCGTGTAGGACAAGTAGCCTATCAGTTAGCTTTGCCCAGCCATTCGAAGCTACATCCTTTTTTCCATGTTTCATGCTTAAAGAAGGTGATTGGAGCTAAGTGCCAAATTCAAACCAACCTTCCAGAGTTAGTTGAAGAAGGATCCACTTGGCTATAGCCAGAAGCAATTTTGGACAAGCGTGAGCATCGCCTACATCAGAGAACCATTAAGGAAGTGTTAGTCCAATGGAAAGATACAACTCCAGTAGACACCACTTGGGAACCAACTACCATTCTGCAGCAATTTCCTCATCTCAAGCCTTGAGGACAATGTTGTTTTTAAGGGGGCAGACATGTTAGGGTCCTAACCCACACATAGGTAGAACAATATATTCGGATGTAATAAAGGTCAATATTAATAAGGCCTTTCAATAAAATAGAATAAGGCGGATGTAAGAAGACCTAATAGAACCTTCCGCTTCTAGAAGGATCTTCCTCTAGATGCTTCTTTTTAGTATAAATAGGAGTCGAGAGTATGCGAACCCTAGCTTGGATATTATTGTAATAGAGCTTTGCTCAACTGGAGGTATCCCCCTCGAAGAGGCCCGTGAACATTGATTTCATATTCAAAGTGTTATTCTGTTATTATTCTCATATCATTTCAATGTTATTGTGGTGAATGTTCTGGTTATGTTGTTGTTATTCTGCCATTACGAGCATTTTATTTTTGTTCTGCATACATTTTATATCTGGTATATTACACAACAATAGTCAAACGATAAGTTATAAAAGATGTGGTTGTTGGAAAATCCTATAAAAAATTGTTGAAATTACAAATTTCATATATGCATTAAAAGACAATTTAAGTAACAAAAAATTGCAATTTCACCTATAATTATCAATGATGGTTACTAAAAAAAAAATTATATAACAGATTCCAATGATGGTTACTTAAAAAACCAAAAGGTAAAACTGCCCTACCTTCCCATCCCATCCCTGCAGTTCTTTGTTTCAAAACATTTGACAAATGCCAAAGACTATCCTTTATATATGTTCCACAAAATCTTAAAATGTTAAAACAAGTTCAAATCTCATTCCAAAGATTTTAAGAAAATTTGTAAACTACATTTAAAAATTGTATTTCCCACAATGTAACGCCTTGACATATTGTAGGAAAAATGGCAAGGGTAGAGAAGAAAATTGGTGAGTCAACATAGGTTGGTGATATGTAAACTGTTGTGGATATTCCACAAGACAACTTTTCAAAACAAATCTTAAAATGCTACTGTGTATCCAGTGATGGTATACTCTACTGTGTAGTGGTTACTTATGATTAAGATTAATATTAAAAGCATACAATTTTCTTTATGAAAAATAACTAAGAGAGCAAGAACAAAAATACAGTAGGAAAATGTGCACACCATTAGCACATTGAACACAAGGTGTACCCTGGAGAAACCCATGAAGGCGAAAACTCTAGCAAAAAATAAGTGTCATGCCTTGCTCTTTTATTCTCAGATTTACAATGCAAAATACAAAGAAAGATAATCACTCATTATGGAGTAGATGGACACTCTGCCTTGATTAGGCTACTATAGGATCATGTCCTTCCTTTGTGCTGCTTTGATATCCCACTCCTTTTCTTTACTTGATTATGGAACAATAAATCAATACAATAGGAACAAAACCCTTTTCTTCCCTTGCAACTTAGTTTTTAACATGTCGTCATAGCCTTTAGGGTTAGGGTTAGGGTTTTTGCATTCCCTGGCGATTGATTAGGGTTAGGGTTTTTGCATTCCCTGGCGATTGATTAGGGTTAGGGTTTATGACTCTCTATAATATCCTTGAAATACCATACGTGGATAGCTCCATATCTATGAGATATAGGAGTTGTTGTGGCTTCCACTTGGCATTGTGGTGTTCAAAGTGACGATCAACTTTTGAAGGGCATAACTTTTTCATACAAACCTTATTTTTAGAGCTTGATACATTGTTTGAAAGTTCTAGATGAGACAAACACTTGGGTTGGTGAATTTTTGACCCCCAAAAATGTTGTTTGAATCCTCAAAAGTGGAATTTTTCAGTTTTGACTTTGCCTAGTCGGGTTTAGGGTCGGCCCAAAAAATCCCCTTGTACAAGTCCACAACTTTGATACTTCACCCTAGACAATACAAAAAATGATGATGAATTAAATATTGATCCATTTTGGATCATACCTCCCCATTATGGGAGGCTTTTGGTACCCAAAATCTTTTATTGAAGGAGATCAGGAAAAATTACTTGAACTTTCTCCTTGGAGTACCACTTGTCTTGCCTGGAAGTTGGCCTTTCAAACCAACTTGCTAGAGTTCTTGCTGACCTCTTTTGGTTGTTTACGTCTTCTTTTTCAAAAGTGTATCTTATGCTAACTTTGTCTAAGCATCTAGTGTTAAGTTTTCTATGGAATGTAAGTGTTTTCCTTTGTTTTCCTCATTGAGCATGGATGGCTCAAAAAGTTTCAAATTCGCCACATTCACTAATAGGTAAATATGCATGTATGGAGGTAGACTGATTCTATAATCATTTTTTCCTACCTTTTCCAACACATTGAAAGGACCATATCTCAAAGACTTGAATTTCATACCAGGTCCCTGCAAAGTTTCCTTATTCATGTGCAACTAGACTTAGTCTCCTACCTTGAGTGTCTTCTCAACTCTGTGTTGGTTATGCTTGTCCTTGTATTTTTCTTGCGTCTTCTTTAGTGTATCATGTACTTGCAAGTGGATTTCCTGATTTTATTTTGAATGTTTCAGCCTCTAGTACCTCTCTGTATGACTTCATGGCCCTGTGGCACCCCTCCCATGTGACCCTAACCCAGACCTCGTGGTTCGTGGCTTTGTGGCCTGTGACCTCGTGTGGGTCCTGTTGAATTTTCAGTAAGACAGGATCAAGCATGAAGTTCATTCCATTTTAGCATTTTACTTAAACCATAAACAATTTGTTGCAGCAACCAATATCACAAGAAGAAACACCATGCACATGTACACAAGAAGTATCTTGGGAAACCCTTCTCAACAAGGGAAGAAAACCCAGCCAATCCTTTGCTATATTCTTCAAGAGAAATACCTCCACCACCATAAAGACCTAGCACACAAAAGGGTTCTCACAAACCCTAGAAGACTAGCACCCAAGAGAGGTGTGCACTTTTCCCAAGAACAAGTGTTTACTGAAATTTCCAAACTCACACTTGTGATATGATTCCTCAATGGGGAATTTACCTTTATTTATATTAGACTGAACTTGTCAACAATAGTGTCTATTGGCACAACAAGGCCGACCTCAATAACTCACAATATAATTAATAATTACCATATTAATTATCTTTTACATTAAGGTGGGGCCGACCTGTACCCTTTATATAACAAATAGGGTTACAAGCAAGTATGACTCTTGAACAATATAGTAAGGGATATCATACACCCACTAGTGCTCAACCACTAGAGGCACATTCATCTGTGCTCAGCCACAAGAATGTCTCTCTATCTCGTTGTGTCTCACGGGAGAACCACACCCACTAGTGCTCAACCACTAGGATCATGTTCACCTGTGCTCATTTACAAGCATGTCCAACTCAGCAGATCTTCTTTCTCACTGTGTTACATAGGAGAGTCATCTGGAGCTCATCATCTCAACTCTCTGCTTAGAGGAGGCTAATACATCATTTCATCTCTATCTTAGAATGGTGCACCCAACTCATGGGATTTTCCACACATTCACTTGTGCTTAGCCACATGCACATCCAACTCAACAGATCTTCGTTATCACTGTGTTACACATGAGAATCATCTGGAGTATCATCTCAACTCTCTGCATAGAGGAGGCCAACGCAACGTTCCAATTCTATCTCAAATAGGAACCACACACCCAACTCAGGGGCTCTCTCTCAGGTCTGTGTCCTAGAGGATGTCTCGCGCGGCTGTAATCATCAACAGGTCTGACCTCGACCCCATGAGCCCTCAGCTCCGCCACTCATGGATTTTCCTATTGGTCGCAACGCCATTTTTCATGGCTCTTCTCCTCGAGCCCCCATCTCCTACATGCCATCATCTCCTCTGCCTCGCTACTTCTTAGTGCCTCCCCCTCACTCCTTAACTTCCTCTCGAGTGTTGTTTGTTCACCTGTAGCTACAACCTCTAACACCCATGTACAACATACTACAGGCCTTTCTGTCACCCTCTTAAATATAACAATCACCTTAAGGGTATATCAAGTCATTGAAGCCATTTTAATGATGGAATTCTAGCATCACATTATTCAACATATTGATTACATTGCAGAAAAGCAACCATGCACAATAGAACAATAACACATGGTTGGCCTCAAGCAAGGTCTCAATATCGATAGCACGATAACTCCATTTTTAGTAGCCCAACTTTGCATTTTTGTTAAATCAATGTAACAATTACGATTGGAGGTGTTCATTCTCTCAAGTAGATTTTTTGAGGTGTAAGTGGAGAATATGTCCCTTAGGAAATTGCTAAATGAAAACAAAGTGTAAGAAGTCCTTCACTTACTAAATGATTCTTTGCATGTAAAAATTCTTGACACTAAGAACAAGAAGGAGGAGATTTGAACCCAACATGCCACCTTCAAACAAGAAATTGAAACACATATTAATTCATGGGCATAGGTTGTTCAGGGAAAGGACATGGCTCCCCCCCTCTTGTTGCGGTTGGGGAAGTGGTGCAGGCCAAGCTCATTGAGGAGTGAGTGAGGCAGGTCTAAGAGTTGAACTTTAAAGTGAGGGGGCTCCACCTACCTTCCTCCTACTTCTTCCTCTTCTGATGAACCAGTTCCTGGAATGGGTTGTCCTCCTCGCCCTCTACTCCTCCTCCTAGGAATTAGTTCCTTCTGTCGTCACAGGCTGGCAGGTCACCGGCTTTGATACCACTGTAATATTCTCAAGGGTTACTGGGATATAATATTAGCACTATTATATCTAGCTTGTTTTCATATACCTTTAAAATATGATCGACAACTTAAAACAAATAGTTCACATATATTCTGCTTATTGGTATTTAATTAAACATTTCACATGCATCCAATTACACAACAAAGAAAGGAATAATCATGGCATATTTTTTATGGATGGATCCCTCAAATAGACAACAACACAATTCTTATTTGGCTGTGATGACAACAACAATGGCACACAATATCCAAGACTGTAATGACATGCTATAAACCCCTAACACAACACAATCTAGTGGTTGTAATGACAACAACAACATCTACCACACACAATAGGAAAACAAACTTGTGAATGATGCCACAGATGATGTAGTCGCTACAAGGCTCTCCTAGCCCTCGATCCTACCTCCAAACTCCACAGTTCAACATATGAGTTACTTGAACCTCCTCAAGATACTTGGATCTTCTACATAAATACTCTACAAATGAATGCGGCCCCTCCTGATGTATCCCAGCCAATCGATCTAACAAGGACAGAGGGTTGACCTCCTAAAAAATGTACCAACGGCTCCCCTAGAGTTCACATGACAACAAAAGAGTGATGGCCGCTCCTTTGAACAGACTCTAGCAACTCTCCTAGACACCACGAACCACCACAGATAACTCGACCAACTCCTGGAACACACATGATCCTCCTCAATGTGGTTGGGACTCTAATTGGCCCTCTAATTAGCCTATATGGTCGTCTCCAAGTGGAATAGACTCCTCTAAAATCTCACCGCTGCAACAAGAGGCAAATCAATCCACCATCCATACTATGGTTCTCCAATAATTCGCTACTCAACTGGACCATAGGAAAATCACCCAATGAAACTCAGTAGAAGATCCTCGATAGATCTTCCTTGGTTTAGCTAGGGTAGATATTTCACTACCGAAACTAGGCTAACAATGGTGGAAGGGTTTTGCTAAACCCTAACGAAACAATGGCTCCAAGAGCACTCCAAAACGAGAGATCAAATCATTATAATAAGGTGATAGGTTGTACCTCCTTTTATTCTTCCTTGAGCCTTCTAGATCTTTTCCCTTTTTGACCAAATCAAAGCCTAATATTCACTTAAACATTAAAAATCACTTTTTAACGCTTAAGTAATTAATTAATTATTTTATTTAATGTCACTTTAGGATTTTATTTAATGTCACTTCAAGAATTTATTTAATGTCACTCTAGGATTTATGTTTTTGATGTAGTTTGATTGGATTAGGATGGTACTGTGTTTTTTTTTTAACCTGAAAAGGTTGTCATTTTTTAAGCCAAGGAAGACTGTATATAAGCAAGTATAATACAATTCAAAAACTTTAGGAGTCCATTTTTTTGTCTATGACATTTTGGGTCTTTCCAAGACGGTCAAAAGTATATTTTGATTTCAAACTTTGAAATATTAAATCTAAGGATTTTTTTTATTGGACAAAAATAATTATGCAATGACAATATTATACTTTCAAGTATATATTATACAAAACATAATCTATATGAGTTTGTTGGTCAGTTTGCACAGGTTGTTGCACAGGTTTTGTCATTAATGTCAAACCTGAAGTTGCACGGTGGTTCGCTGAGAGTTCCTTCAGAATTCGGGAATCAAAGAAAGGAGGAGCTCCAACCTTCGACATCGTGATACACGAAATCGCGAAACGCGAAGTCCCGATGGGATCAGGACCGTCTAATCACGAAAGGTCATGGGACCATCGATCGGAGAAAAGTGGATATCGGGAAATCAGAAGTCAAAGGAAGGAAATGTGACAGCATTCCAACTCGCGAAATGCCGAAATATGAAAGGCTAAAACGCTGAAACATGGAACATCAAAATACCGAAAGGGACACACGTCACATGATTCCGAGAGTTTCTATTTCGGGATTCTGGGAGTTTCTATTTCGAGATTTTTGCATGGTAAGCAAAAACTTCAACATCACGAAGTCCCGAATGCCGAAATATTGAAACCACGACAGTCATCCATCTCGATGAATGATTAAGTCATATCCGTTGGATTAAGCATTGGAGGAGTAATATAAGATTTGTATATGACCGTTGATCTATCCTTGAGAAGTTAACGAGAACCGTCTGATCTATGTCCACCAGATCAAATGTGAAGTCGTCAGATCATTTCAGGGTTCGTGACTTGGAGTGTCGAAACACTTCATCACAGAAATACCGAAACGCTGAAAATTTTGGGGTTCGTGACTTGGAGTATTGAAACACTTCATCACAAGAAATGTCGAAACGCCGAAATACCTTTTTGGATTAGGGAGTGGTTACCACCGATGGTCATGTAAGAGGGAGGATCTAGCACGAAGCTAAGCTCTATTTCGGGGTTTCGTAACTTGAAGTGTCAAGACTCTTCAACACAGGATTGCCGAATTGCTGAAATGCGAAATACGAAATGCATTTCGATTAACCTATGGTCACGACCAATGGACATATGGGTTAGCACAAGTGGTTGTCCAAAGCGCTCAAGGGTTATTCCATGCTGAAAAATTAAAACAGATGTATGTTCATCGAACAGTGCTGGTTAAATGTTTAAATTGATCATGTGGATATTGTTCGTCTTGATGCCTTGGCCAATAAGAATTATTGTAAGGAAGTTATTCAGTTATTGTAACTGATTCTTTGAAGCTTGAGGGTTCGATTGTACGTGCTGATGATACAGGAAGATATATAAAGTGAATGTTGCAAGAAAAGAAAAAAGAGAGGATTATGGGAGATATATGGCTCTATAAAATTTGAGGAGGAGAAAAGACAGAGGAGGGAAGACACATACATAGATTGATAAATCTAAGTGGTCTGGTCAAGAATGAATTTTGCAGAGAGGATTTGAATGCTTAATCTTTGACAGAGAAGATAAAGAATTGGTTTGCAGGTTCTTAGTGACAGAGAATGATTTCAGGATGGTAGGAAGGAGCAAGGGGAGACTGTAAAAGTCTCATGTACAAGTTGGTGCTTGTACATCTGGGAGTTGTAGCTTCCATTCAATAGGTGTTGAAGAAACAGAGGTAGCAGCCTCATCTGGGTTGTAGCTCAGATAAAATAAGAATGTAAA
>ML793506.1:321183-332068 GCA_009831015.1 Picea engelmannii
ATAGCACTGAAATCATGGTAGTTGACTTAAAACTTAAAATAGAAGAGGCTAGAGTGATTGAAGAAGCTCTAACTAAAATGCTTGCAGAAAAGGATAAGGAAAATGAAGGTTTAAAAATTGAAGTAGTCTCGTTAAGAAAGAAAATACAAGAAAATAATATGAATCAGAGTTCTCCAGTGTTAGATCAAATTATTAGTAGTCAAAGATCAACATATGATAAGACTGGAATTGGTTATAAATCTGTAGTAACTAATGGATGTTCTAGTTCAAGTGTTGAGAAAACAGGTACATAGGACAATCATGAGAAAATTACTAGCAAGAAGATGGAATCATAAAGGCAAGAAGAAAATCAGGGTTCAACAATGCATAGAAGAAGTTATGGCAGACATCAAAACAGGTTTGAAGGCCACTGTTTTGTTTGTTATAAGTATGGACATAAGGCTGCATTTTGTAATGGTTTTTCAAGAAAGATAAATGCACATAACAGTCATGAAAGGTCTAATTTTGAATATGGAAGAGGACATGGTAAAACTAGTCAAAACAATATGAACTACTCTTACAACAGATTTGACACCTTCAGATATGAGACTGAATGTTACAAGTGTAACAACTTTGGGCATGTGTCAAGAAATTGTCCTATGAGTTTTCAGAAATTTAATGAACCCACTTACACAGATTTGAAAACCAAATTTTGGAAAAAGAAAAGTGAAAATCTGAAAATTGAAAAATGCACTATAGCTCTACAAGCAGAACATAAAGTAAAATGGGTTGTGGATAGTGGATGTTTAAAGCATATGACAGGTAGAAAACAACTCTTTGTTGAACTGGATGAAGGAAAAAAAGGTACAGTCACCTTTGGAAATGATCAATCCGCTAAGATAGTTGGAAAAGGAACTGTATGTCTAAACAACAAGAAAATCATGGATGAAAATGTCTTATTGGTTGAGGAAATGGAACATAACTTATTGAGTGTAAGTCAAACCTGTGATAAATGTCTCTTTATGATTTTTGATTCAAAAGGATGTCAAATCAGGGATATAAAATCAAATACACTAATTGGAACAACCACAAGAACTTCAAGCAACATTTACATACTAGATGAAGAAAAAGAAAAATGTTATCTTGGGAATGAAGATGAAAGTTGGTTGTGGCACAAAAGACTTGGACACATTAACTTTGAAAATCTAATTCAGTTGAATAAAAAGGAAGCAATAAGAGATTTACCTATCATAAAGAATCTTTCAAGTTCTGTCTGCAAGCAATGTCAACATGGTAAGCAAACTAGAGTTAAATTCAAAACCAAAGAACATTCAACAACTAAACCATTGGAAATACTACATGCTGATGTCTGTGGACCTATGAGAACAACAGGGTTAAAAGGAGAAATATATTTTCTACTATTTGTGGATGACTTTACTAGAATGACATGGATGTTTTTATTGAAAAAGAAATCTGAAACTTTTAGTTGTTTTCAAACCTTCAAGGAGTCAACTGAAAATGAATGTGACATGAAAATTAAATGTTTAAGATTAGATAATGGAGGGGAATTTGTGTCTAAAGAATTCAACAGATACTGTGATGAAAATGGGATAAGAAGATATTTTTCTGTTACTGAAACACCTCAACAAAATGGAGTGGTTGAAAGAAAAAATAGGGTTCTTATGGAGATGGCTAGAACTATGCTCAATGAATCTAAACTAAGTAATATACTATGGCCTCAAGCCGTTCATATTGTTGTTCACATTTTAAATAGAAGCTTGCTGAGAAACAATCATTTTAAGACACCCTATCAGTTATGGAAAGGCAAACCAGCTAGTGTTAAACATTTTAGAATTTTTGGCAGTAAATGTTATATCAAAAGAGTTGAAAAGCATTTGGGTAAGTTGGAATCTAGAACAGATGAAGGTATTTTAGTTGGGTATTCCTGTTCAAGGAAAGCTTATAAATGTTACAAATTCAGATTGAAAAAAATAGTTGAAGCCATAGATGTGAAATTTGATGAGTCCTCATTTTTGAAGTCTAAATCTAAACAAAAGAATCATCAAATATATGAGATAGATGACAATCATAAAATGAATAATGAGGTAAGTGAAACAGAAGAAACTAAGGCTGCTGATAGTGAACAATTAATTCCTACTTTGACATAGGGCATAACTCCATCCAAAAGCATGACTCCATCAAAGACTCCAAGCAAGAGAATACAGAAAAATCACCCTGAAGAATAGATAATTGGTGACATAAATGAAGGTGTTGGAACAAGAATCAGAAGGTAAGAATCCACCTCAACTCATGAACATGTATCTTTACTTTCTCTGATTGAACCCAAAAATATTGAAGAAGCAATTAAAGATGAGTATTGGATGAAAGCAATGAATGAAGAACTTAGTCAAATAGAAAAGAATAAGACATGGGAATTGGTTCCTAGACCTTTGAATAAGAATGTCATAGGGCCTAAATGGGTTTTCAAAAATAAGATGGATGAAGCAGGTAAAATAACTAGAAACAAGGCTAGATTGGTTTGTAAAGGGTATGCACAAGTAGAAGGAATAGATTTTGGAGAAACTTTTGCTCTTGTTGCAAGAATGGAATCCATTAGACTGATTCTAGCTTATGCCAGTTCTAAACACATTAAAGTTTACCAAATGGATGTAAAGTCTGCATTTTTGAATGGTGATTTAGAGGAAGAAGTATATATGGAACAACCAGATGGTTTTCAGGTACAAGAAGTAGAACAATATGTTTACAGGTTGAAAAAGGCATTGTATGGCTTGAAGCAATCACCAAGGGCTTGGTATTCCAGACTTGACAATTACTTGAGGCAACAATGATTCAGGAAAGGTAACACTGATAGTAATCTATATATTAAAGAAGAAAATGATAGCGTGATCATTGTTGAGATATATGTAGATGATATCATTTTTGGTAGTGACGATAATAGGCTCAATAAACAGTTTGTTGAAAGTATGCAGAAAGAGTTTGAGATGTCCATGCTAGGAGAAATGAAGTTTTTCTTAGGCTTGCAAATTACTCAATCTGATAAAGGTATTTGCATTTCTCAAACCAAGTATATCAATGAAATGCTTAAGAAATTTCATATGTAAGAGTCTAAACCAGTTGGCACTCCCATGGTTACTGGTTGTAAATTAAGTAAGTTTGATGATACTAAAGATGTTGATCAGACATTATACAGATCTATGATTGGTAGTCTTCTTTATGGTATAGCTACAAGACCTGATATCATGCATGCAGTTTGTCAAGTTGGCAGGTTTCAGGCTTCACCAAAAACTTCTCATCTACTTGCAGTCAAAAGAATTTGCAGATATCTTAAGGGGACAACAGAGTATGGTTTGTGGTATCCTACAAGTAATTAGCTTGATTTATATGCTTTCACTGATGTTGATTAGGCAGGTTGTGTTGATGACAGGAAGAGTACTAGTGGAGCAACATTTTTTCTTGGAGGATGTCTTGTAAGTTGGTCAAGTAAAAAACAATCAGCAGTGTCTCTGTCTACTGCTGAAGCAGAATACATGGCAGCTGCAACTTGTTGCACTCAAGTTATATGGATGAAACAGATGCTGGAAGATATACATATTCATTATGATGAACCTATACCTAGCTTCTGTGATAATACCAGTGCAATTAGTATTTCTAAAAATCCTTTTATGCATTCAAAAACAAAGCATATTCCCATTAAATTTCATTTTCTAAGAGAGCAGGTTATGTCTAAAGTTATTAAAGTGGAATATGTTGGCACAAAGGATCAGATTGCAGATGTATTTACCAAACCTTTACCTAAAATGCAATTTGAAAGTCTCAGGGATCAGTTGGGGGTTTACCCTCTGTAATTTCATTTCATTCTCAAAGATTGCAAGGGCTTCATTATAAAATCAGACTGCACATGTTTATTGACTATTATTGATAGGGAGAGTTGCTACTGAAATGATTTATCTTTGCAAGTGGTTTTTATTTGCTCAAGGGGAGTATGGTTGATTCCTTTGCCATAAGATGTCAAAAGGGGGAGAAGAGATTTAAAGTTTGCCATCAATGCCAAAGGGGGAGTTTGTTGGTCAGTTTGCATAGGTTGTTGCATAGGTTTTGTCATTAATGTCAAACTTGAAGCTGCACGGTGGTTTGCTGAGAGTTCCTTCAGAATTCGGGAATCAAAGAAAGGAGGAGCTCCAACCTTCGACATCGCGATACGTGAAATCGCAAAACGCGAAGTCCCGATGGGATTAGGACCGTCTAATCATGAAAGGTCGTGGGACCATCGATCGGAGAAAAGTGGATATCGGGAAATCAGAAGTCAAAGGAAGGAAATGCGATAGCATTCCAACTCGCAAAATGCCGAAATGCGAAAATCTGAAATGCCGAAATATGAAAGGCTAAAACGTTGAAACATGGAACGTCGAAATACCGAAAGGGACACACGTCACATGATTCCGAGAGTTTCTATTTCGAGATTCTGGGAGTTTCTATTTCGGGATTTTTGCATGGTAAGCAAAAACTTCAACATCACGAAGTCCTGAATGTCGAAATACCGAAACCACGACAACCATCCATCTCGATAAATGATTAAGTCATATCCGTTGGATTAAGCATTGGAGGAGTAATATAAGAGTTGTATATGACCGTTGATCTGTCCTCGAGAAGTTAACGAGAACCATCCGATCTATGTCCACCAAATCAAATGTGAAGTCGTCAGATCATTTCGGGGTTCGTGACTTGGAGTGTCGAAACACTTCATCACAGAAATGTCGAAACGTCGAAATGAGAAACGCCGAAAATTTCGGGGTTCGTGACTTGGAGTATTGAAACACTTCATCACAAGAAATGTCGAAACGCCGAAATGCGAAATGCCAAAATACCTTTTTGGTGTAGGCAGTGGTTACCACCGATGGTCATGTGAGAGGGAGGATTTAGCACGAAGCTAAGCTCTATTTCGGGGTTTCGTAACTTGAAGTGTCAAGACTCTTCGACACAGGATTGCCGAATTACCGAAATGCGAAATGCGAAATGCATTTCGATTAACCTGTGGTCACGGCCAATGGACATATGGGTTAGCACAAGTGGTTTGCCAAAGCACTCAACGGTTATTCGGTGCTGAAAAATTAAAACAGATGTATGTTCATCAAACGGTGCTGGTTAAATGTTTAAACTGATCATGTGGATATTGTTCGTCTTGATGCCATGGCCAATAAGAATTATTGTAAGGAAGTTATTCGGTTATTGTAACTGATTCTTTGAATCCTGAGGGTTCGATTGTACGTGTTGATGATACAGGAAGATATATAAAGTGAATGTTGCAAGAAAAGAAAAAAGAGAGGATTATGGGAGATATATGGCTCTATAAAATTTGAGGAAGAGAAAAGACAGAGGAGGGAAGACACATACATAGATTGATAAATCCAAGTGGTCTGGTCAAGAATGAATTGTGCAGAGAGGATTTGAATGCTTAACCTTTGACAGAGAAGATAAAGAATTGGTTTGCAGGTTCTTAGTGACAGAGAATGATTTCAAGGTGGTAGGGAGGAGAAAGGGGAGACTGTAAAAGTCTCCTGTACAAGTTGGTGCTTGTACATCTGGGAGTTGTAGCTTCCATTCAGTAGGTGCTGAAGAAATAGAGGTATCAGCCTCATCTGGGTTGTAGCTCAGATAAAATAAGAATGTAAAGAGGAGTTGGAGCTTGCCTTTCATTCATAAGAAGAAGAGGTTTTTCCTTTTTGGGATTCCTCATGAAAAATCACTGTGTCACTGTTTCATTTATGTGATTGTATAATTATTGGTTAAATGTATTACTGCAAGTTAAATGTTAAAGGCATGATTTATTGATTAATAAGTAATCTTCTTATAAAATGAAAGAAATTTTGTATAACTGATTCACCCCCCCCTCTCAGTTGACTTATCCTGTTCAACAGAGTTATGGTAGCATTGAATTTACAATTAATAAGTATGTTAGAATAATGACAACATTTCTTCATGAAGTTCGAAGCACTTGCCATGAACTCTTCTTACATTGCCTCATCATTATATAGCACACCCTCTAGCTTCTGGAGGTTATTTGATTCTAGATAACACCAATTTCAAACATCCTCTGCCTCTACACTCAAGGAAATGATGCAAGTGCATATGGTCTTCCCGTTGTTCGAGAGCATATCTTCCTATCCCTGCACACTGTTACATCTAGAATACTTATAAACATTCAATATAACAATAGTTCAAAGTAACTCCAACCATCACTTAACTATGAAGGCTTATTTTTGTTGATTTAAACTATGAAGGCTTATTTCTATTGATTTTCTTGGTGCATGTGGGTGCTTTAACTAGTGTAAATATATATCGCTCAAGGATGCCTACTAGACCCTTCTCCTATGAACCAAACCATACTCGACGAAAACTATGTTGGCATGAATGAGAAATATAACATTCACCCTCATTCGCGCTTCGGGAATTTACCATCAAAAACCTATTCGTCTATTGTAGAACTCTCACACAACCTCAAGCTCAAACACATATATAATATTCACTAACACTAGAATTTAGAGACCCGTATCAAGATTCATATGCATATCCATGTAGAGATCAAGGTTTAGAAGGAACCAGAGAAGACCCAATTTGATAACGATAAGTAGATATAGTAGTGGCTAAGGTAAAGACAAGGAAAACATTAGAGGAAGCAATAAGGGTGCTACAGGAGAAGAGGTAGTACTTTAAGTTGCACTATCAACAATAGATTCAATTTACAATGTGAAGGCATCAAAAGTAAAGGCACCAACAATTCCAGGTCGAGAAAGCATTTAGCAGAGCCCCACCAAGAACAAAGGCAATGGGGTGGGGTTGCTACTTGGACATCAATGTATTTCTAATGCTCACAACTCTTATAGATGCATGGAACAATTTAATGACAAATGTAAGACATAACTGAGACACATGGAGAGTGAGTTCTACCATAAGAAAAGACATAGAGATCATGTTTATAAACCAGCATGGCAAGACATGTAAGTTGCTTCATGCACGTCGGAGTTTCCACTTTATCTTATATGGTGGGCCATGTTTTTTGTCAAATAAATTCCAAGTGGCTTTTTGTCGAAGTTATGTTCCTCTATATTACAAAATTGTCGAGTTTATGAATAACTTGGAATTGCGAGTTCATGAGCTATGTATTGTGCTAGTCCTCAATTGCTTTGAAAATGGGTCATGTTGTTTGCGTGATAAATTCCAAATGGATTTTGTGAAAATCATGTTCCTCTATATTATGGAATTGTTAAGTTTTATAAATAATTTTAGATGATAAGTTCATGAGAAATGTGTTATGTTAGTCTTGAACTTATTCTAAAATTGGTCATAATAATATCACATTCATTAGAAAATTAAAGGGATTCTACTTATAAAAGTATTTTCAACCCTATAATGTCTCCTAGGTATAGGTGTATAATGTCTCCTAGGTATAGGTGTATAATGTCTCCTAGGTATAGGTGTTAGATACATTTATAAGAGCAACAACCCTTGTAAGTTGTAACTAAGATTTTAAGCAGTAGCTTTTCAGGTTTTAAAATTACCGAAATATAAAGGGATATCATGCTTGTAGACACTAGGAAAATGTCAATTGTTCACTTTCTTTGCTTGTAGACCAGCTTGAGAAAATCCTGATATCGAGAGTTTGTTGGGATAAGTTTAGCAAGAATTCTGTGTATATCTTGATTACAAGTTTAACTAAAGTGTCGACCAATATTAAAAAGTATTACAAGCACATAAAACAAATCAGAACTTATTATCTTCTCTCAGCTTACTACCCACCATGGACAAAACATAGATTTGTCCTTCTTCATCTAAATCGACGATACAATTTGATGTTGCTAATTACAGGTGGCTAGGCTCATCCGATAAGTGCAGGCAACAAAAATTTATAAGATCTAACAGCAGGAGACCTAAGTTGTAGAGCCTCACGTTATATACTGATAAGAATCATGGATAACATATTGTCATTTTCTTATTGTTGAACTTGTGCCAACAACAAAAAATGCTTTAAATATTTTTGTCTTTTAATATCGATAGGATGATCAAGGAAACTGATTCAATTTTTTTTTATGGCGATAAATAATGACGCTATCTTACAACCAATCAGTTCAGAATGACAAGGAACCATATGAAAGACTAGCAAGGCCCTTTAGTACTCCCAGGTTGCATGTTTTTTGTTTGATTCGAGAATGGAACATGTGATGGCTACACCGTAAAACCAAGAAATATCTACATGGTACGTTCAAACCATTTGAGGAATGTAGGGAGTTGGCAATGAGGTTGACGATAGAGGAATCGAATGCAGAGACGACGCAATGAATAAAACAGATTAAGTGAAAGGACTCATAGAAGGAAGTTGAATCATTATTACGATTTTAGTACATCTAATCCTTCAATTTAGTATATTGCTTGATTACTGTATAAAAGGATGTTGTATGAACGTTTTACATTTTGGCATTTTTCATCAGTATTGGGAGGTTTAGTTTGTTGAAAATTTTCTGAGATACTCAGATTATACACAATAAGTCATTTAAATATGTAATTTTAACAATTGGACAAAATTGATACCTGTAAAAATTTAGTATATTGCTTGATTGTTTTATATAAGGACGTTGTATGAACGTTTTACATTTTGGCATTTTTCATCAGGATCAGGACGTTTAGTTTCTTGAAAAAATTATGAGGTACATATTATACACAATGAGTAATTCAAATCTGCAATTTTAACAATTGGACAAAATTGATGTTATCTTTTTAGCTCGGGAGGTACTCCGCATGTTCTCTCTTGTATGCGGATGTTACCTTATGCTTACACTATCGGGCACTTAACTTTGTAATAGTTTTTATAAAGTTGTTTTAAGTGGTTCTTTTATTAAAGTGACTTTTTAATAAAGTGTACCTTCTAATTTTAAAGTGACTTTATTTTCATAAAGCACTTATGTAATAAAGTGAAATCACTTTAAAATTTCAAGTGATTCATTTTGGAGGGAATGGATCATGACCCTTGATCTTGAAAAAGGCAAGATCTAATCTTGGCCTTTGGATTTAGGGTTGGGGAAGGTGAAAAAACACTTTGGAGGGAAAATGTAATTTTCAGATTTATAAAAGAATGCATTGGGTAGTGTGTAAGACATGTTGAGAATACATCAGGAGGAGATTGAGAGATATTTTTGAGTAAGCTTGAGAGAGGAAAGTGAGCAACAAAGAGGACACGTTTTCCAAGGAGCTAGGGCACAAATCCCAAGGAATTTTTTTCTGTGTTTTTGGGCCTAGTTATTTTTCTGCTATGGGAGGTCGTACTGTACGGATTCGTACAGTTCGTACAACCGTACAGATTTGGCACGGAAATTGAGGCAGTTTTAGGGATGGTTTTCGAGGCGAATTTAAATATTTTGTTTGTTGTTTCTGGGCCGTATGGAACAGTTCATACAACTGACTGTTGGCATAGAAATCGAGGTGCAGAGCAGGCCGTACAATAGTACGGATTTGATACGAAAAATGAGGCATAATTTGGTGGGAATGTTTTGGTGCTGTGAGGTATTTTCTTTGGCTGGAAATGTGTATTTGCAGTTGTTTTGTACTTTCCTGAAGTTGAATAATAATATCTCTCTCTATCTCACATTGGGTTTCCCCACATTGGGGTTTTCCCTGGCATTTGCCTAAATTTCTGAGTTTTATGGCTTGGTGTCCACTGTGTTTATTTCTGCTGCTATTTTGCTCAACAATGTGTATTTTTGCTTATGGTAATTTTTGAATGTGGGTTTGTAATGATCCCAAGCCATTATGCAAGGATCATCACTGTTTTGGTGTCTTTTTAAAACTTTTTCCTAGTTGTGGTATTTCCTCAAACAATTTGTTGATCTACTTGTTTAGATGTGTTTAGATGTGTGTATGAAGCAAACAACAAAAAGATATAGCCATGGAACATACCTCAACCATATGCAATAAGATAGACAAGCCAAAACATCTCAATTCTTCTTTATTCATAAAATAGAAGAACCTGCTACAATGGAGATGTCGATCTGGAATGCTCAACAGATGGCCAATATGATAGACAATGGATAACAAGTATGAGCTTCTACAAAATGCTCCCGACAATACAAAATAAGCCTCCAAAGGCTGGATAAGAGATGAAGACCAATGCCAAGTGCCAAACCCCTCACTGTTGGAAGATGTCACACTCTGCTAGATAACTGAAGCTCCTCAACAATTCTGCCCTGCTGCCAAAGATGTCCAATCACCTCCAGAAAGATGTCAAACAGTAGATCGGGTGATGGTAAGAACAACCCAGGTTCCTGAATCTCCAAGATCCCTCTCAATCTCTGTAGATATGAAATCTCCCACTGAATGGTATGCCCCACTGGATGACTGAAGCCCTAGACAATTCGGTCCTGATGAAAGAGGCCTCCAAATGCTCCGAAACTCTCCACAATGATAGATCAGGACGCTGCAATGAGAACCCAAGTGCTCAAATCCTCAACTACTGGCTAGATCCTTAGATCTAGCTACCCTCCAAATAATGGTGCGCCCTCCTTTTGGGAAAACGTCCCACTCTCAATACAAATCGATCCTCCACTGAAAGACTCTGGAAAACCACCAAGAATGATGCCAAGACACCTGCAAAGAAAACCCACTACCTAGAATTCCCGGAATCCCTTCTCCTCAGCTAGGGCGAATCCCTCCTCAATGAATGGTGCGCCCCCCTTGCTGGAAACCCCAACTAGTGCGCCCTCTCTCTACCTGCACAAGCACCTGATGTGGAATCCTCCTGCAACTGAGTAGATCTGGAACTAGAATGGTGTGGGAGCGTATTGCAGCTCCAAGACCAAGCTTGGGACAAGCTAGGTGGAATATTTCACCACCGAATTAT